>CACRXK020010432.1:0-17127 GCA_902702795.2 Paramuricea clavata | reverse complement strand
GGGGGTATTTTAGCAGGGACCTCGAGAAGTTCCAGTCGGCAAGTCTATATCACTGCAGCTACTAGCATATATATACATGGTTTAACTGATAAGTATACGTTATAGGGCAGCAGATCAGACCGTAACTAGGATTCTGAGACAACCGAGTCGACCACCAAAGGTGCGAGCCTCTAGAGGGGTCACTGGGGGCATGCCCCCCCAGAAAATGTTGAATTATTGTGAGCTCAGATAAGCTATTTCCAGCATTTTGAAGAGTTTTTGCGTAGTATAGTATTATCATTCACCACACTTCAAATTCTACAGTATTGTACTACATGTATTGGGGTATACTTGAAATCGACGCATTCGTCTTCTCAGTGTCACTGAAGAGCAAAATACGGTGGTCTCTTTGGAGTATCTTTACTTGGACTGAAAACTAAACATTGTCCTAAAATGCCATTTCATGCCTCGTTCCACGAGCAAATTATTTCAGTCATGGTTTAGGTTTCTGGCGATGTTTAAATTCCAGTCCCCAAATTCCTACGGAGTTAACGGACTCGGTTGACCCATAGCTAGTTTCGGGCCTGCAGATAATGGTCAAATTCAGAAATGTTAACAACTTAACATCATTTTCTCACTTTGATACATAATTGCTGGTTAACCACCTACTGTAGGTAGTTCTTAGGGACCTCACTGGGGGGTGGGGGGGAGACAAAATTTCCGACTGGAGGAGCCAGTAAGAGGGCTGGGGGGGACATATCCCCCCAGTCTATATGTTAAAAGAGGCCCTGAATATACGGTGTTCCATTGGATAATCCGCCATTATGCATGATAATCACACATGTGCGATTATCATGTTTTGACTCACCAATCAAAAATCAGGATTAAGAGCCGTGGCGGGTAAAAGAAGTTCGTAGTATATAAAACAAACACAAAAATACACGAATGCTTGGAAATCGATGGAATTTATCCGTCTCGTGTTGAGAAGATATCTCTCTCGTTCGCTGTGCTCACTCGTTCGATATCTTTCTCAACACTCGAAATAAATTTCATTTATTTTTTTGCGGTCCGGTGTTCAAGCTTTTTAGCCAATCAAATTGCTTCGTTTGCGGTCCAGTTTTTCACGATACGGACCGCTCAACCTTGTCATTTTCCGGGAACTTCTTTCTTATATTATTCAGTTTTATAGGCAAATTACATGTGTTCGCAATGATCTAGCAAACAACGAATTCGATTAATTAAATTTGCCCATTTCAGCGTTGTATCCCCATTTCAGCGTTGTATCCCCATTTCAGCGTTTCATCCCCATTTCAGCGTTTTATCCCCATTTCAGCGTTTTATCCCCATTTCAGCGTTTTATCCCCATTTCAGCGTTTTATACCCATTTCAGTTTCCGCTTTCAGTTTCCGTTTCCGCGATTCAGTTTCAGCGTTTTATGCCTACCCTTTAAGACAGGGCACTTTAGTTACAATAACTGTATTTCTGTGACATACACTAGTAATGTCTAATATACACTAGTAATGTCTAATGAGCTTTAATTTGCCTTTGATAATTTACATATAGAATTCTGCCCGACTGATTCTGCCTTTTGTCCGCCGTATTTACATATGCGTACTATTTTGTATCCAAACTGTGGGCAAAAGCCAAAATGTGCAGGAACAATAACACGCGACTATATTCGATTCGCGATCCGTATGATTAATTTAATAATGTGCATTTAAGAATACAATATTATATTTATTTATTGAAAAAATACTATGAAACTGCTATATGCGTGAGATTTACTAATGACGTGGCGTGATAGCGTGAGAGTGAAGCAAAATGCGTGTGACTCATGCGTGAGAGTTGAGAGGTCTGATAGAACTAAACTGCCTGTATCGATAAACTTTGAGTTCGAAATAAAATGATTCCAAATTCTCGCATGCAAATAACTTTGCTTATTATAATAAAAAGGGAAATCAATAAAGAAACACTGAAATAATATGCTGTCTTGTTTCATATTTATACGCAACCTGGCAACGATTGGTTTTTAAAGTAATTACAGTATATTAAAAGCAAACAATGCATCAATAATAAAACAAACTTACCTTCGTTAACGTCGGCGCTTTTACTCCCTTCTTTTAGAAATTCTTTCGCATTTATTTTATCAAAAAGCTGTTGAAATTTACAAAATCTTACAAAAATGAAATATATGTGCAAGAAATCATCAAATCAAGAAATGTTTGCTATTTCGCTGTCGTCATGCAGTCGTTATAATGCAAATTTTAAATTGGACCAATCAGTGTTGGCTATTCATGACAGTCCGCTATATTATGAGATCAGTGAGGATGACCACCCACCGAAACATCGTTGGTGTGCCACACCCGCGATCATTGATGAGCTTTAGACTTCGCTAATGCTTTCGTTTCCCCGGGTGTAAATAGCCGGGCGGAATTAGTACCCTCGCACTCGGGTATGGGATAAAACGTTGTGACTCGGCTCGGGGGATAAAACGTGTTGACTCTTAATTAAACCATAGTTAATAGAAACAAACATGGTCAGGAAGGCCGGTAAACTTCAAAGGATTTCCTATTCAAACTTCAACTGATGTTGAAGTGTAATTCCGAGTGCACACATCTTTTGTCTTGCGTTTATTAATATTCAAATATTACGGTTCAGCGATTAAAGCGAAGGTTTTTATTGGGTAATCGCCTCATTATACAGAATCCGAGTGCACAAATTTACATAAACTTGGACAAAAACATAGGACATTTTTTCAAGCTTCCAAACCATGTTTATTTTCTACTAACTATGAAAGTACAAAGTGTATCTGAAACATCAATTGAGTCGGTTCTTCGATTAAAATCTTCGCTTTTGCCTTTGCGATGTCTCGTGTTATTGTTTGTCTATTTAAATTCCTCGCTCTTTCCTCAGTCCAAAATACAGTTTATCGAAGTGGTATTTCCGTCGAATTCACTGTTCAAATTTCTTACGGTAACAAAAATGACGGCATGTTACTTAGCAACCAATGGCCGCCACCTTGAATCAGGTCTGTTTACAAGGCAAAGTCGAAAAAAGTGAGCCCAAACAAAATATTATTTCGCCCACCGTGCGTGACTCACGGTGTGACTCACTCACGACTGTATGAAAGAGATTCCGCCGCGCGCTGATTGGCCGAGCCTAACGAGCGTGACTCACGGTGTGACTAACGCGTTACTCACGCATTGCAAACGGAGTGAAATAAGATAATACTACATAGTGAAATCGCGTCGGATTACATAAGAACACAGATACGATATTTTCTTGTAAGAATATTTTATTTCGTTGTAGACGTACTTTATGCACAAATTTAGTAAAGTTAATTTCTAACATTTCTAAGGTAATATCGTGGCTTTATTTTTAAAATTTGCTTGGGCTTGTCCGCATGTGCACTTTCTCTCTCTCCCCTAAATTGCCCTCTTCATGACTGGCATCATCTAGTTGCCCCGATTGCCCATTGTTTGAATCACTCTCTTCTACGATAACATCATGTGATTCATCATTGTTTTCATCCGAATTCTCTTCCATGCAGATCAGTGTCATTTGTGTTCCAGTATGGCTTTGGCTCGGGGCGAATGGTAGGTAATGTTAAAAAAATATGGCATAGAGGGAACGTCTGGTGAACCTGGATAACCTTGCCACAAGGAATCGTCTGTAAGACTTTGTACAGATTGTTTTGGCAAGTTTGAGGCGCCCAAAAGGTTTTTCGTAGCCGTAATTAGCATATTCTGAACCTTATTTTGCAGCCGATCTTGAGCTTGGAGGTGGCTGGAGAGTTTATTTTAAAACGCCTGAAACGATTCAACTCATTGGAGTAAAGTCCACTGTTTCATAGGGTGTTAACTGAGATGAATTCATGATATTTTCCATTTGTTGTTGCTTGTTGGATATATAGAGTTAATTAAGAATGGGAGGTTGTCGGTATGAATGCTTTTGGATATATTTGTTTAGGTTTGGAGGCAAAACGTCATTTTCCCCAGGTAAAACGTTCGTCTTTATTCTATGTTGATCAGCGGTAGCCGGTTTTAAATCAACCACAAGATATCCGTAGAGGCGACTTGTTACTTTCTCATATTAACTATATGACTACATGACTATGACTACCTGACTATGACTATATGACTACCCGACTATATGACTACCTGACTATATATGCATGGCATTCGTATAAGTTGATGAAGGAGTAGACAGTAAATATCAATAAATACAAATGTACTTTATTTCATAATACTACAGTTTTTGATGCTAAAATAACACAGAAATATCGAAACTGTTGAAATTAGTCACTATCGCAAATAGTGGATATTTAAACAAACAGCACAACATATACAAGTTAATTTGTCTTCACATCGTTTATACAAGCCAATGCTTTTCAATTTCCATATTTTAGATTCAGTTCCTTTATTGTTAACTCTATTTATACATGAAGTTATTGTGAGTAAGTTTACTAACAAATTAACAACTTTGAATTTGCAAAAAATATCAACAAAACAATCGTTCCACATTCGGTAACAGTCGGAAAGTGGGAAAAGGCTGGTAGCCTGATGTGGAACCACAGATAGAATAAACCTTGGATACTGTTTGCACTTATTATTTGTTTTTGTAAACGAGAACAATCAACAACGGGGTTATTGTATGTTGGTATGATTATTCAGACAGCAGAAAGTCGCATATATTTGACTCGTACATCACATTCCTTAAACAATATTACGGACTTGGAACTTGCAACTTCACAGACTCGTTTTTATTGAAAAATGGTAAAGAAACAGAGAATCGAATTTCATACCTGTATAGATATCGTTGCTATAGCGTTGTAAAGACAAGGTTCTGTATTTTTACACATTGTACATTTCTATTTTATAATCAACAAATCGAACATTAAAATTTTATACGAGTATTATCATGATTATAGTTTATTGCATAATGTAATAACAACACAACCAAAGGGACTGTTTGTACGTTCAAATGTTAAAAACAACCGCCTTTCGCGGTGACTCTCTTTGGTGGCACTGGATTCTCCACAGATCCAGCAGACTACACCTATATGTGAAATATTTGAAAGAAGAAAATGTCAACTTTTAGTTTATTCCTCTTAAGCCCGCTATTTCTATATATGCTTTTTGGACCTTTTTGACCAGTCTGAAATGTTCTTGTCCTTAATTACATTCACTGCACTCCAAATTAATCCTATCTCGAGCACGTTTTCATCCTGGTCTCGTATAAACATTTACTATAAATCATACTATGCTGAAAATCGGACTTGCACAGTTAAGTTTGACTTCATCCCGGTAATTTTCAAGTGCAACCGTACAGTGATATAATGCACAGTTATGCTTTTGAAGCCATTAAAGGACAGCCATTTAGTGCTCTGCATATGCATAACAGTGACTGTGTTTATTTTTTTATTTTATACTGAGGAACATGAAGAGTCATTAGTTTTCCAAGACTGTACAATGATTAAAATTTATTGTAAACTTGATGCACAACTTTTGAAAATAATATCACCTGACTATTATAATAGTAATAGCTTTGGTAAAGTACATACGGGATCTACAGGCAACACCATAATGGCCACGTAGACCACACTTGTGACAACGTCCTAAATTTAAAGAAAATACAATCAGTTATTTTTTCAAGGATAGGTATAATATCAGAATATTAATTTAGATTACGTACTGGAAGTGCACTCACTCAAAAATTTCGTAGTTCACAATTTGATATTAAACATGTACTGCATATAGATATTTCTAGTTATATAACCAAATAAAACATTTCCTCTTGTCCTTGCTCTTTCTTGATTTTCTAAAGAAGAAAAATAGAAACAAAAGAAGTCATGTATATACCTGATCCCAACCTTAAAACTGGAATATGTTTGATGCACTGCAGATACACAGTTGCGGCCAGTTATTCAAAAGCAGGTTGGCCTGACATAAAATTCAAAGCAAACTTCCCAGCAGCTTCTTTATATAAACATTGAAATATTTGTTTCAGAAATCTTGTCTAGATCATCAGAAGTTTAATATTCCAAAGTTCTGAAATAAACAGATGTGCAGTTCTAATATCACAAACCAAAACAATGTGTTAAATTTTTACCCAGGGTTAGTGCTTGTGCTTTGAATAACAGGCTCCAATGGTATGAAACTATTTCAAGAACTATACCGTCACCATGTTGTGGCTGTCGTTCATTATTAACTGAAATGAAGTGATGTTGATAACTTTTAATTACACAACAGAGGTATAATTGAACTTTACAAAGAACCATGCATTGCTATGCTGTGGATGTCGTTGGTCATCTACTGAAATGAAATAGTATTAATTAGATCAAATTGCACAATACAGATACAAAAGTATATCAAGAACCATACCATTTCCATGTTGTGGTTGTGGTTGCTCATTTACTGAAATGAAATCATGTGATTGAATCATACTGAACATATCATGTTCTAAACCTACAGCACTGGACCTCGTCTTCTTCTTCATCCATATCTATAGTTAATTAGAAAAATGTTGCAAACGTAATAACCTTAATATTGTACATAATAATATATAATTACTATAATTGAAATTTAACCTTTTCTCCCCGTTGGTACATTTTCTTGTCATGAGTATACTGTAGATGTTATTATTTTCTAAACAGACATCACTAATTTCCTGCAAAGGTTGTGTGAAAAGTGTTGACCTTTTTCAGAATGACCTAATTTGTGTTTGAAATAAATAATTGAAATATTACCATCATCAACCAGAACATCTAAAGTAAAAGAAGTTGTGTTAGAAGGTTAAAGTTGAGGTAACTGTGTCACATGCAGGATATTGAATATTGATAATACCGTACATCTTATACAGTTGGTCTGTAAAATGCAATTGTCAGCATATAATTTATTACATGTAAATTATATTTACTAAGAGAGGCCAATCTACGATTACATAGTACGGTAATTGGGTTGAATTTTAACATGTTTATACGAGAATATTTCATCCCAGCTGCATGGCCAGGTGCGTTTTTGCCAAACAATTGGTCACAACTCTTGCCTTGAATCGCATAATAAAGTAATATGCTCAACCTACAGTATTTACCACTAGTGTTGAGGCCTCATTCATTTTAAGTGAGGTCTCAGCAACCAAAACAAATGTTGCTTATAACACCAAAAAGTAAATATTATACTGCATACACATACCAAGAATGGCCTCGTTGTTGGGTAATTCCACTAAAATTAAATACATAACAAAGGGATTAGCTATGAAATAGGTAAGTTAAGTTCAAGCTATACCTAGGACTATAGGTTATAAAACTCTTAACAATCTCTATATGTTTTAATATGGTCGTATAATTCACTGGTAAGAAATTGAATACTTTTATACTTTTTAAATCTTTGCTATAATTATAAAGGACAGCATTAGTAGTAGCTAGCTACAACATCTCCACTCACATGCAGTGCATATTAAAATTTTAATTATATAGAAGTTAAATAGACAAATTTAAAAATATTTTTCGGAAAAAAACTTACTACACTCCAGACACTGCGAGACCGAAAAACCAAATTTTCCGCTTCGTATTGGTTCCCTCCATATAGGAATCGGATTTTTCTCTCCAGTCAAATTGATGCAGGTTCCTGTAAAAATAGCCTCAATGAATTGTCTAAACTACCTGAGTCTCAACTACCTGTGACCCCAACTTTTCAAAGTTTTCCCCGGTTGACACCCGGACTATCTAACCAAAACATAATATCACATGCAGTAACAGTACAATTTTAAACGTTAATTGGTAAAAGTTAACATTGCACGGTGTAGTATGCCTCGCAAATCATCAAGTCTCTCAACATGATGTTTGTGATGTTACTCTGAGTGTATATCCACACCGGGCGAGCTTGAAAAATATGCCCGGCCATGCACGGTGGGAATCGAACCTACGACCTTTGGAATACTAGCTCAACATGTTTGTTGCAGCAAGCGCTGTACAAGGTAGAAACGGATTATACATTCCGCAACGATTGCGACAACGCTGCAACGCATAAATAAAGCATTGCACAGTGTAACATCCATGCATCTTGCAACTTGGCTCGCAATTGATGACTCCCCTTATTACGTTTTCGTAGTGCTTTGCATTGTGGTTATAGTCGTATCACTGATATTCAAGATGGCTTATTTTTTGTCCTGACCCGTGCAAGAACTTTTAAAAAAAGCTAGGGTCAGGTGCGCGATAGCCAACAGCAAAATATTCGCGAAAACATTCAATATTTTCATTCGAGGCCGCTATCTTTGTCAGTGATACCACTATAACCACAATGCAAAGCGCTACGAAAACGTAATAAGGGCAATCTAGTATTGTTATTCGCTGAATGGCTTCCCATTGGCTCTTGGGCAAAAACGTGACGCCATAGTTAAATAATGCAGTTATGAGAGAGGCTGTCTAACACAAGAATGGTTCCTTATATATACAAATCCGTGTCGATGTGAGTTAATGATCTTAATTGCAAGTGGTAAAATCTTGTATACCCTGATTTCCACTCTGTAAGAACTCGACCAGATTGCATGAAAGTGAATGTTTGAAGACATCACAAAGAATTGATGCAATTCCTCCATTGCAATCCACAACAATATTACAGTAGATATTACTAGGCCAGTCTTAAGCCTGCATTCTAAAAGCTCATTCACGCTCACACTCAAAGAGTGGAGGTTCAATCTAAGCTTCTCTTGAGTGTCAAAGTTATTTTTGAATAGCTGGATAGTAAGTGTCGTACCTTACTATGCATGTGACTACTCTCCCTCCAGCTATTCAAAAACAGCATTGACACTCAAGGGAAGCACAGATTGAACCTCCACTCTTTGAGTGTGAGTGAACTTTTAGAATACAGCCGTTAGGGTCGTCATGATGGCGATAATATATCACGGATATTCTGACGACTGACGAGGATAAAAAGCATGTTCAGTAAAAATGAAGGTAATTAAAATTACCAAATGCATTGGAGGCGTTTCTAATTTTTACCAGACCACAAGATCTGTTAGAATTAACAGGAAAAAAGCAGCTGCAGATTAAATAATGGCAGGTGGAATTTCAAATCTCTTAGCGCTATATTATTACCAAATGCCATTCCAAAACCTCTCTAACACGTTACGGTTCAAAACTCCAACTACTTCAACAGAGTATTTAAAGTACCATGGATAGTTGTGTGCCCCGCGTGAGCATACCGCTTCGATTTACTGCAATGCAGGAATGGATGATTTATTGGCATTTTACAATTCTCGTGAATGTTTCGACAACTCCTGTGTTCAATTGATTTCCATCATAAAAAATATCGGGGAAAGTCGAAAGAAGTTATCTAAGAGGAGGGTCATACATTTTTGGGCTAATGTTGTGCAGAGGGCCAAGATTTTTTATGCTTATATTTGAAAGAAGTTAACTATTTTTGGGCCATATTTTATATGAAATTTTACAGGCCCTCCTAATAATAATGACCGCCCTCTAATTATTCCTGTGTAAATCTGGAACATAGCTATTGCATTTCTTTCGGACACCAAGCGCCCTGATTTAATCAATACACGCGTTTCTTTGGTGTGGAGTAAGGGGCTCCAATGGATTTCTTCCTCCAAAAGGGGAAAAGCCAGGTTGGAATTATTTGAAAAACGAAGCAAACAGTAACAATGTTGGTTGCCAGTAGCAAAAATGGTATTTGAAAAAGATTCTATACATTACCTGAGGAGGTATCAAACTTGTTGGTCAGTGTCCCAGGGCAGGTACATTCCGTTTGGCCGTAGCCCTCGCGAATCTGTTAAGAACAAATGTGATATACAACTAAGTATTTAAGTGCAATAAATATAAAACAAAGACTCGGTTCAAATATAAATATCGAAAAAGCTGTAAAACGTTTATGTTTACATTCAATTAAAAGCTCCTGGATTATTATTTAAAGGTGTCTGAGAATGACAATGGCGTCGCTTACTGACAATCCGCTCTCGTCACGTTACGCCATATTATAATTAAAATTTAGTTGATGTTGTCACATAAAATACGCAACAAACACCGAAAACAAGGGTAAAACATACCCAACATCCCAAAACAACTCTCAAAAACGTTAAAACTTTCGCCTCAATGGGAGCTGCACCAGTACCGATAACAGAAATACTTCCACCCAGGATTGCCTGTGAAATTAAACATACATTAATTATCAATATACTGTAGCTAATGCTTATACTAAACGTGATTGGCTAATTTGTTACGTGGATTTAAATAAATGAAATATGGCACGACGGGCGAGTGAAGAGTTGTTGGCCGCTCCGACCGGCTGTACGTATACATAAATGCTGAAAGTGCATGGATCCAAACGTTTACGGGTTTTATTGATAAATTATTGTTTTGTGAATGTTGTTTACTGACTTATCTTATTTTTTTCGTCGCTATAAAACAAACTATTTAATGGCTGTTCTCTCGGCATCGCGGGAAATAAAGTAGTTTGTTTTCTTCGAATTCAAGATTCCATCGAATTGTCTCTGGAAAGATTGAAACTCTCGGGAGAACAAAATTAAATGTTTCTCTCGCGGGCAGACGTTAAATATATACTGTACACCCAGGAAGAACAGCTTATAGAACTGATGTTACATGCTGTACGTATAAATAAAGTTAGTTTAATTTATTTCACATATACTGTAGGCTACCTGAAATTTCTTAAATACCATTGTGTCCCAAAATCCATCGTTGTATATTTGACCCCTTAAGGTGGCTCGATATAGTTATCACAAAACCCATGCTCAAGAATCGCGAACTCAAAACCGGTTGACCATTTTTACGCGCAGGTCGCGGAAACTGATTAACAAAATGAAAGAACTTCCAAAATGACCTGACGTGAGCAGTTGCTCGCGCCATCTCACGCCATTGCGCGTGTTCTATAGCGCTTTATGTCAATTGCTGACGTCATTAGAATTTTCTATTTTAGAAAAACAATGCGCTATATCTCTTTATTTTGTCTGGTGACCTATGTTCAAATTTTGCATGCTGTATTGCACCGCTAAAAATTTTCATTATACAAAAAATAAAAAAATTCTGTAATGCCAAAAAAATGTTACCGAAGAATATGACATTTTCGCATTTTCCAAAAAAATGGCATTACAGAATTTTTTTATATTTTGCTAATTGTTAGCTTTTCGTCCAAGTAAAATAATGCACGAAAAAAAATTGGGGGTCACCATGCTTTTTTTCCAACTATACGAGACGATAGGCCATTTTGGAGTCAATTTCGTACACGTATGTCGTCATAGCAACGAACTATCTGTTGCTAAAACGAATATAATTTGAAAGTAGAGTTATCAAAATATATAAAAAACCCAATATCTGCTGAATAAATCCTAAAAATGCGTAGTTTGAACATGTCAAAGTGTTAAGCACCTGAATTTTTTAAATCTGTATCGAGCCACCTTAAAGAAAGAAAATATAAATTTTTCGATCCGTAAGCCTGAATCTGCATCAGTGCTAACCGTATGTACAGATGTGTAACTTCAGTAAAAAGTTGTCCCATGGTCGCCATCTTCCTAGCAAGTGTCGCTCGCGTGATAATTTGTCATTTGGTGATACGTTAGGGACCGGTCATTATTTATGGCGGGGGGTGGCACCGAAGAGAAATGTTTTTTGTAGCAAAAATTTTGCTGACCCAACCATTAAAAAGTAAAAAAAATGATTACCCAACCTCAAATATCAATTAAAAAATAAATACCCACCCCTGGCCAAAAAAATTACAAAAGGGTACCATTCAGTTGTCACATGGATTGTGAAATTTTCTGCAGTCTGAAGTTTCATGTTGTTCGCACATGTAGCTACTTTCTTTGGAGATCCCATCGGAAATTGATCAAGATAATGACTCTGATTGATATATACTTTTCGTTGTTTCTTTACACATTCAGTAAATCTTAGTATAACACCAAGTTCATCAATTGCTGCTATTTTGCTAGCAAATCCATGTATAATAAACCTGGGTGTTTTGCAAATCAAAAGTGATGCAACCTGGATAGTGGAATAAGTTGATTACTGTAGGCACAATTTTTGGCCACTTAATAGTCAAAGGTCATGCATAAATAAGAACAGTCTTAATTAATATTACCGCCTTACGGAGAATTTATATTAATTGTGCTACTCTAGGATCTAGAAGACCTATAGGTCCCAAACTTGACTAGCAACATAATCAAGTTAGCTATGTTAATTCATTATATATAGGATCAATGTTAAAGGCAAGGTGGGCTATAAGCTATAATCGTTTGTATGGCTTATAGAAGGCTAATTGCTGCGAATTGAATAATGAATGTAGCACAGTAGTTGCATGATGACGTCAAAGAAACTAGTCAGACTACATTTGCAAGTTTTGCAACTCTCATCGCTTAAATTCCCCATACCTGAATACAAAATAAACAGTAAACAACGATTACCTTTTACATACCATATATAAAACGGAGTTTTCATCCTTTCTAGAAACTCACTTCCTGAACTTTTGAGCGCAAATGTAATGTATTAAAAATGTATATCATATTCACAGCGGTTAATACCATTAATATAGCGCGGGCGCAATACAAAACAAAACACGAGATCGAATTTTAAAATGTTTTGATTTGCAAATAAATAAATAATATTTGATGTCATAAAAATGTTTAAATTTAACTCAACACAAACTGGTAAGTTCATGACTTGTATAATTTACTTATATGTTGTTATATTGCAATTCTGTACCCTACTCCTTTGAAAATTGTTTGCAATTGCATATGATGTGAACATGTGGTCATGTATTATAGTTGTGTCATGAATTTAATAATACCCCAATGGCTTCGAAATAGACAATGGATGGAAAAAGTCATGAATATTGAGCTTATTTAGCCTTTAAACACTTGATCGTCATGCAAATACAGTGTATTGTTTGTTTCCAGAACCCCCTCAAGCAAACTTCAACTTTTTTTGTTAAATTGTATATAATATTTTGCTTCGTACACTGTATGTGTGTGTGTATGTGGGAACACTCATGTTTGGATGCTTGGCATAGGTTAATGACCAGTATTTCATTGGAGTCATCAGGGATATAGTTGTATATTCCTGAAATTACCTCTAAACACCTAAAACAGCATTCCCTAAAATTTTAATTGTTTTCTTACATTGCCCTATATCGCTCAAACTCGCATTGCTTAAATTGCAGATTTTGCTTAAATCACCTTGCTTAAACTCGCATTATCTTGTTATCGCCCCAGAGTAGGGCCTACTGTTGCCATTGCTTTTTAGTCCCCAATACTTCAGTGAGTCATGCTTTTGAAATGACAATAATTTTTTATTACCCAACCCTTGAGTTGTTTTGTTTTTCATTTACCCAACCTTTTACTTACTCAAAATTTAGTTTACCCAACCCTTTTCTCTTCGGTGCCACCCCCTGCCATAAATAATGACCGGTCCCTTATTGCTTTCAAAAATGCTTTCAATACCTTGGGCCAATTGTTCAAACCTGGGTTAGCTTAACCCTAGGTCAACCTAAAATTCAACTTCCCAACAGCTTGTTTATAAATTTGAAAATATTTCTTTAGAGATCTCGTCTGCATCAGTATAGGAGTTTTCTTTCCTGAAATTTTGAAACAAGACGTGCAGAAATGCATAAACTAAAACAGCAGGTTAAATTTTAACCAAGGGTTAGCGCTAATCAAGCTTTGAACAACCAGCCCCTTTTCTACAACTTTAATCACTTTCAATAAGTAAACTTTCAACATTCGGCAATGATTCTCAAGTTCGTGTTTTCAGGACGCCTTTTTGCTAGCAAGTGTCATGGCGTGAGCATGCATGACGTGTTATACATCTAGGGAAATTTGAGAACACGAAGTCCCATGAAGTTACACATTTGGTATATTCTTCATCTGTGTTTAGTTCACAGGTACGTTTTTATACTAAAGGGTGGCGATCTGTTTGCTCGCGTCACTAGAAAAGTTCTTTCGTCTTCTTGTCATATGCAGTTTAAGAGAATGTTGGAACAAGTTTACTTTGAACAAATCTCAGTTCAGACTTAGTTACTCACTTTTCGAGGTCAGCCAATTTTGAGGCAAAAGCCTTTCCGAATAACCACTTCTTTAGACCTCCACTTGACTCTACTCCTGCAATAATCTGCATGAAAAATAATATAACTTTTTAGTCTTGGGATTTTCACTTGACATTGGCAAACAAATTGTTTTGTCGTCATACAATGTATGTTGTCTAGGCAATTTGTGAATGCTACCAGGGCGCTGTCAGGCGTTGAACGGGTTGTGTTTGTTATAGAATATAGTTAGCATGAAAGTAAACAAAGTTAAAACATTTCTGATTGACAAGTACTGCGTATGGAGAATATATGAACAGAAGCAATACGGAGCTGACAAAACCATGAAAATAGACAATCTGCAGTATCATTTGGAAGCAAAAGAGGAAGAACTTACAGAAACCGTCGCGCTTTAGGCCATGATTTGAGAACATCTATTATTGATAAAATTCTATTGATTGGAAGATGTTCAGAAACTGGTTATTTTCCAGGTAGTTTTAAGACTGCTGCTGACAAATTTAGACTAAGAAGCACTTTTTACTTTAATTTCAACATTTTGAACGTTTTTACTTCAATTTCAACATCCCATCTAGCCTGTGTAGCTGCCGTTTTTGTGGGAAGGCTCGCGGCGGGAAAATTAGAACGGGAAAACGGCAACCGGGCAGAAAGAACGGGCGTGCGTGGAAAACCGTCAAATCGGTTTTTCATATATTTTCAAAGCCATTCCACTGGTGGACTGGAAATACGCGATTGGCCAAAATACGCGATTGCGTCACAACATTGCAATGTTGATTCGCAAATTGTTCTGAGCAAATTGCAGCCGCGGCTTTTTGACAAGATCGAAGCTACAATATTTTGAAAATATATTTGTACGTTTTCGTTGGCCAACAACTAGTAACAAGATTTATAACGACTTTGTTCGCCATTTAAATAAAGTTTATAACAGTTTCTAAGGTATAGATGATAACGGATTGAAAATACGCTTAGAATGGCCAATTTTTCCCAAAAGCCTGCAATATTTGCCACTTATGTATATGAAAGTAGTTCGAAATTAAACTCTATCTCGTCTATAAGCGCGATATCGAACGCGATCGTGTTTACAATTAGTATGCCAAATTTGTATGAAATTTATAATAAATCATCTCACATACCGTAAAAATTGCAATTTGCTCCGAGCAATTTGTACATCAACATTGTAATGTTGTGACTCAATTTTGTAAATTTGCTCGCAAAAGAACATCCGGTTTCACTGTAACAAAGTTTTATCGTCGCAGCGTTTCCTGGTCTGCTGCAAAAAAACGTATGAGGTTTTTCAAAGTTCCCAAATTTAAGTTTGAGCGGACATTTACACAGCGTGCAAAAGTCATTCACGCTTTATTTTACCTTTTTGAACAGCTTTTTTGAGTTTCTGGCTCATTCATTGTGCACAGACACAAGCGTGGAAACAGGTAAGCTCCAATCAAGTGCGTATTAGGAGAGCCCAGTAATACGAGGGGGTGAACTAATATGACCACCCAGCCGTCGATTTCATGTCAATTTTGGATTAACTTATTAAAATGGGCGGCAATGAAAAATATATGGACAACAGGTTAATGGTTTTTCACGCCCCTCAACCCCGCTGGTTCTTTCATCCAGAGCGCCGTTCTTCTCCCGCCCCGCCTAATTTTCCCACCAGCATTTCCTGCCCTGCTACGCAGGCTACATCCCACCCAAGTCCATGGCCTTGACTATACAGTACGACCGCCTTGACAACATACATCGCGAGAGGACAAAACATTTCGCATGAACGTTCAAACATTTCGACAAAACTCTGGCGTTCCAAATAGTATAAAATAAATTTCAAGCCATGAAACATGCATGACCTCGTTTTGAAAGACCTTTAGATAACGCTTAAATCATGCGGAATATTTATACATGAACAATCTGAACCACCAACCTTGTCATAGAGACGATTCATCAAGCGAGGCACACAAGGGAAGTACGTAGGTCTATAAAAAGAACGCGTCAGTATTAAATTTAAACCTTGGGTGACCAGCATCGCCCGTGGCGTTGAGTGAAGATGGTTCTTGAAAAACACGACACCACTCGAGCTGAAAAATATAGAATTTCTTTATGGGAAGTATTTTCGCACGTGTGAATTTGTTTTCTCAAGGCAAACGAGCGAATGCAATGAGCGAGTGAGTGGGATTTTGACAAAAAAAACATCAATGAGAAACTCGCAAAAACGTTAAATCGGACGAGCAGCTGAACAGTTTATCTATTTTTGCTGAATTTTACATTAAATTGAAATTTAAATCTGGACGAGAAAGAGACTACCAGCCATACCTAAGGCCCGTTAAAAAATCTATCGCCAACGCCTGAGGATTAACCTAAATCTATCGCCAACGCCTGAGGATTAAATAGGCCCAAATGAGTTGAATTATAACTGATCAATTCAAAATACAATTAGGAGTATAAAAAAGTCCACTATTGTAAAATTATTTTATAGTCATTGAACTAGAAACTTCGCAACATTTCCCAAGAATTTATGTGAATATCGGTATTTCAATACTTCATCATATAAGATCTTCTGATTTTCCTAAACTTGATATATATACTGAATACTAAAAGCCAGTCTGAAAATTTAACTCCTCAGTGAAGAAGGTTGTTTTCAAAAACCACATTAAAAGTGGCCTGCACACAACAATAGACAGTTTAAAAACAATTTGAATTCATTGGGAACAAGTTCGCATAGTGTTTTATGAACTAACAAAGAACCAGATAATTTGATGTATGTTACGTCGACCGCGCGACGTTTAGAACTTAGTCTTAGTCTTTTTTTTTCCGAATTAGCCTTTCACGCATATTTTTATTAACACGTCACATGACCTTTGCACATTATTCAAATAATGGTGTTATCTTCACACTAAATTGGTGTCCACAGAGCTGCAGATTTACACCACATTGATGTTACAGCAACACCCAGAAATTCAGAGTGTTATAAGCGTGAGGATAAGGCAATATGTTCGAGATGGTGGGGAGTTCAAGATAATCGAGTTCTAGATAGCAAGGATCAACACAGTAATTTCATGCAGTGGTGGCGGAACAGTTGTTATTTTTCAGGTGCGGG
>CACRXK020010431.1:4563-17672 GCA_902702795.2 Paramuricea clavata | reverse complement strand
ATTGGTCGTAACTGCTTACAAATATCGCTAACGGACTTAGTTTTTATGAGGGGCACAATGTTGGCAAGTTTCCAAGATTTAGGTAGTTGTTGTTCGGCATAGCTGCTGTTTAGCACAGCGCATACTGGCTGTGCAAGGATTTCAGCATATTCCTTAAGAACCCAATTGGGAATTTCGTCAGGACCTGACGCCTTTCCACGATTAATTGCTTTCAATAAATGAAAGACTTCCAATTCGTTTACTTGAAAAGAGGAATAATTATCAAAGGGGGGAAGGGTTGACAGTGGATTGAAGGAGTTCATGGGCTCCAAAAAGGCGTTATTAATTAAATTCGCAATGTCAGGACGTTGCATATTCTCGATATCGTCTAAATGAAGTTGACTACATAGGTCATCGGAGCCGGTTGTAGGTACCATACCAGCAATCTTCTTCACCTCCTTCCACCATCTCTTCGGTTTGGTCGATTTAAGATTCTTTACTTTTGAAGAGTAGAATTTCGCCCGGCATGTCTTTCGCTCGCGGTTAACCCGATTCCGGTAATACTTGAACTGAAAGGTATTTCCACTGCAGAAGGCAGCTTGACGCTTCCTTATAAGCTCTTTAAATTCTGCAGTAATCCATGGAGGATCGTGTACATGCAAAGCCGTTTTCTTTATTGGCATAATGGTGCTAATACCGAGACGCACTAACTCTTCGAAATACTGGAGTTTCATTTCGCATGTGTCAAAATGATTCAGAGAGGAACAAACGATAGATGTAAGGTATCTTCCAAGCTCATGCCTTTTACTAGATCGTAAATCTCTACTAGAGATAATTCTTCTACTGCATGACTTGGGTTCTCTTTTGCAAGGATTGACAATCACAACATTATGATCTGAAAGACCAAATGGCGGAAATTTTTCGACAGAGTTCTTATCATAAAACGAATGTAAGTTGGTTATTATTAGATCCAAAGTCTGGTTGGCCCTTGTGGAAACGTTAACAATCTGTTTGCAACTGAACTGTGTTAATATCCGATTGCATTTTAACCGATTAAAGTCGCCTGCAAGAATAAACCCACAGCCAGGATAACTGCTTTCAATAGTAATCAGTGATGTGGAGAGAAATTGGAGCATTTCATCATCATTAGCATTAGGTGGATGGTAAACGACACCAAGTATCAAGCAGGAAAACCCGCGGGGAAGTCTACTTGGACGAACATAGACCCACAGAACTTCGTAATCTATATGGTGGAGATGATTCCTGAGAGGCTTATAAAATATCGTGTTCCTGATGTACACCCCAACCCCTCCGTGGGAGCCCACACTGCGGTTTTTATGAACAAAATTGTAACCTGGAATATCGAGGCAGGAATGTGAGATACGGTCATTTAGCCATGTTTCCGTTATACAGGCAAGGTCAGGACTCTTTTCTGTGACAAAACAACTCACTTCATCAATTCAATCTTTTATGCACTCGTGGGATTAACTTAGTGCTAGGGCATTGAATATCGAACAATACGTCAATTTCAATGATTTTGGTTTTTTTTGAGACACCCTGTACACAGGGTGTATAAAAAAACCGCAACCTCGGAATTTCCCAAGAAATCGACATTGTTTTAAAGACAAAAGATTTTAGGCGCCTGGGAATTTAAAATAGCATAACTGTCAAAATTACTGCACACGCGAGTGCATAAAGCAAAATTTATGCATTTATTTAGTGCACAACAACAGTAATATGATCTATTAGCAATTCGATTTCAATTCCCAGGGGCCTAAAATCTTTTATGCTTAAGAATTGCAAAGTGATTTCTTAGGAAATTCCGAGGTTGCGTTTTTATTGAACACCCTGTATATACGATCGCGACGTACGATACTGTATAATGGCAAGTATAATTAATCGACGAAGCTACACTATACAGACGGTGAATTACTGCATGCGGGGGTTTCTGAGACATTCTCAAATGTATTACACGAGTATTTTGTATTATTTTCTCAGAATTTCTCTTTTATTTTACGTTATATATCAGTTATTTTATAGACTATGTTATCGCGCTAATTATTCGCAAATACAGAATATATATATAGTTACACGAAGGTTGTATGGAAGTTTCGCTTCAATAAATATATTATCAATAGTGTTCACGCTCTCTGATTTGAAATATTTATTTACGACCTTTCGACTGCCAGTCTGCAGTGTTCAACGGGTAGTATACAATGTAACTAGCCTTTGAAGAATGCAGACGGGCAGTCGAAAGCTCATAAAGTAAATAAATATTTCAAACCATTCAGGGAGCGGCTGAACACTTTTGTGAATAGTCCAGATTTCGCATCTAACATCTTTAAAAAGATATAAATCTAGCTCTCCTTAGTGAACTAGTTCTCCTTGGTAATCTAGTTATCTTGGTAATCTAGTTATCCTTGATAATCTATAGTTTATACCCTTGGTAATCTAGTTATTCTGGAAAATCTAGTTCTTCTTGGTAATTTAGTTCATCTTGGTAATCTATATATAGCTATCTACTCAATCTATAGTTATGCTTGGTAATTACTACAATTATTGTAGTGTTTTGTAAAGAACAACAACGTCGTGTGACCCGACATCACATCCGCTTTGTGTCACTAAGGTTCGATAAAGTACTCAACATTCCTCTGATTCAACAAGACTAGTTTCTAACAGGGCCGGATTAACGTCGCGCGAGGCCCGCGGCGACCCCTCCGACCCCCGTAATGAAAACCTTTGCAATTCAAAGACACACAAAATTGTTAAATAATTGCTTTCAATATTTCAATTGATTGGCATCAATTATAAACAATTGCCTGCCTGGCCCAGTTGTTGGGTCAACAAGTATAAACAGGATCATATATAACAGATCAGCGCAACTGGAGATTACATGCATGCGAGTATTGTATATTTTCCTGGGGTAAACTGCCAATCCTAGGGGCCCTAAATGCGCGATGTCCCTAATTCGCGAGGCACCTAAAATGGGCGTATCCCAATAGAAAATAGGCGTGTTCTCGTAAAAATGGGCGTGGCGCAGTAAAGCGCGAGGCCCCCATAAGCGCGAGGCCCGCGGCATATGCCGCATCTGCCACTTGGTTAATACGGCCCTGGTTTCTATGTAGTAAGTACTAATTTCCAAACAAATAAATATAGTTCTATGGTTCGATTGTCTGTTCAGAACGATCGGGTGGTTCTCGATTCCTTGCAGGGAAACGCCGAATACATCCACATGCAGATATATTTCATTAACATAACAACACACCATACATCCATACATGCAAAATAACACTAAGTTTCATTAAATTCGCCGCAATACATCCACAGAGTGGCTCTTCGCTTACCAAAATATACATGCAATACAATTAAATTATATACAAATTTTACAAACTATATACAATTACTATACTGCAATATAACTGTTAAGTGTTAGCGTGTTCGACAGACAAAATTTTACATGTAAAATTACTACTGTATTACAAGTTAAAACAAACTACTTATAATTATGTAACGATATGTACACATATTAATATGGGTAATGTCAAAGTTTAACCAATTCTTGACCATGCTTTCAAGACAAAGAAATTATTGGCCTCTTTAAAAAATACTCGGTAGTCTCAATACAGTTGCTAATTAAACAGGTAAATCATTAAAAAAGATGTGCTGTGACTGGTCCTGTAATGAATGTGTTCTTAATTAGAGGAACTTGAATTTGAGAGCCACTGCTCGATCTAAGAACTCGAGAATGTTCTACCAATTGCAGTTTTAGATAATTTGGTCAGTTTGCATCATGAAGCGCTTTCATAAGATATTTTCAGAATGCTCCATATTCCATTCACCAGTTTAATGATAAAACGTCGTCTGTTCTAGCGAATTTACACAACACGAAACTAGCCGCTGCTTTTTGCACTCTTTGTTGACGTTTCTCTATATATGATCGCGACGTACAATACTGTATAATGTATAATTACTCAATGAAGCTACACTACTGACGGTAAATTACTGCGGGTGGTTCTGAGACATTCTGAAACGTATTACACGAGTATTTTGTATTATTTTCGCAGAACTTCTCTTTTATTTTACGTTATATATCAGTTATTTTATAGACTAAGTCATCGCGTTAATTATTCGCAAATATCTACAGAATATATAGTTCCACGAAGGTTGTATGAAAGTTTCGCTTCAATAAATATATTATTAATAGTGTTCACGCTCTCTGGTTTGAAATATTTATGTATTTACGACCCTTCGACTGCCAGTCTGCAGTGTTCAACGGGTAGTATTATACAATGTGGACAAGAATGCAGACGGGCAGTCGAAAGCTCATAAAGTAAATAAATATTTCAAACCATTAGCGGCTGAACACTTTTGTGAATAGTCCAGGTTTCGCCTCTAACATCTTTAAAAAGATATAAATCTAGCTCTGCTTTAGTAGTGAACTAGTTCTCCTTGGTAGTTATCTTGGTAATCTAGTTATCCTTGATAATCTATAGTTACCCTTGGTAATCTAGTTATTCTGGAAAATCTAGTTCTTCTTGGTAATTTAGTTCATCTTGGTAATCTATATATAGCTATCGACAATATTTTCGTCTTGGCAAATGAAATGCGGCTTATAGGTGTGACAAACTTCTAGAGGAGTTCCGGGAGCATGTACCCACAGAAAAGTTTGTAATCTAGGCACTCTGAAAGGACATTTCCTGTAATGTGGGGAAACATTCTATAGAATTCTGAAGATTATACACTAATTACAAAAAGTTAAGTATCATTCACTCCTTTTTCCAAGCTCATAAAGAGATCTTTGGTGTGAGACTTTGTTCATTTGATGAACCTTACGTATAATATTAATGCGGACGTTCGATAATTTGGGCCGCAGTTATCATTTCAATTTCATTCAAATTATTCTCATTCAAAATGTCTTGATTAATACTTAGTTTCAAGTGTCAACACGAATTTTTAGTTCAGTATTTCTGCTCGTTGCGTCATTTTCTTGGCAATTAACAACTTATCGCATTTACAACTAATACACATTTTACTTTTATTACTGCACAAACTGATTATCACCGCCTTGGTAATGGTATGCCTTGGTAATTTAGTTCTCCTTGGTAATCTAGTTTTCCTTGGTAATCTTGTTCTCCTTGGTAATCTAGCTAGTTCCGTTGGTTGATAATCTAATCCTTGCTTATCTAGTTATCCTTGCTTATCTAGTTATCCTTGGCAATCTAGTGATCCTTGGTAATCTAGTTATCCTTGGTAATCTGGTTATCCTTGGTAACCAAGTTTTCCTTGGCAATCTAGTTATTCCTGGTAATGTAGTTATCCTTGGTAATCTAGCTATCCTTGGTAATCTAGTTATCCTTGGTAATATAGTTATCCTTGGTAACATAGTTATCCTTGGTAATCTAGTTATCCTTGGTAATCTGGTTATCCTTGGCAATCTATTGATCCTTGGTAATCTAGTTATCCTTGGTAATCTGGTTATCCTTGGTAATCTAGTTTTCTTTGGTAATCTAGTTATTCCTTTTCTTTGGTAATCTATTATTATTATTATTATCACAAGTTTATATAGCGCTTATAACACATAGATCTAAGCGCTTTACATTCATTAATCTAGAAATTTACAATAAAATATAACAAATTTCCTAATTATTGCTTATATATACTTATAAACTTATATACATCTATAAATCATAGGCTATTTTAAACATGTGGGTCTTAAGCTTACTCTTAAATTCAGAAATATCTGTACATGCTCTAATAGAGACAGGTAATTTATTCCATAACCTAGGACTACTTGCGTAAAAAGCTCTACCACCGTAGCTATTTACATTAAATCTTGGTTCATTAAGTAAATTAGCTTTAGAGGATCTAAGACATCTAGAAGGTTCATAATGGCTGATCATCTCTGCAATGTATTACGGAGCAAGTCCATTTAACGCTTTAAATGTCAATAAAATAATCTTATATATAATCCGTTGCTCGACTGGTAGCCAGTGTAGCTGTATTAAAATAGGTGTAATATGATTATACTTGTGGGATCCAGTTAACAGTCGTGCTGCAGAGTTTAGAACACGCTGTAACTTTCCAATCTGATCCTTAGGAAGACCGTACAACAATGCATTCGCATTGTCTAGTTTAATAGTCACAAAAGCATGAATAAGCTGTTCAGGAGTACGCATCGACAGGTATCTTCTAACACGAGCAATGTTCCGTAGGTGATAAAATGCTAACTTACATATGTCATTAATATGTATAGACATTGTAAGAAATTTATCAAATGTAACACCAATGTTCCGAGCGTGGGCCGTGGGGTGTTGGAGTAACTAGTTATCCTTGGTAATCTAGCTATCGTTACTAATCTAGCTATCCTTACTAATCTAGTTATCCTTGGTAATCTGGTTATCCTTAATTGGTAATCTAGTTTTCCTTGGCAATCTAGTTAGCCTTAGTAATGTAGTTATCCTAAGACTCTTGTATTCTAAGATTTCTATTACACAGTTTGAATGCTGATGACGTCACTATATAGTTTTCCTTGGTAATCTTGTTCTCCTTGGTAATCTAGCTAGTTCTCCTTGGTTGGTAATCTAGTCCTTGCTTATCTAGTTATCCTTGCTTATCTAGTTATCCTTGGCAATCTAGTGATCCTTGGTAATCTAGTTATCCTTGGTAAACTAGTAATCCTTGGTAATCTGGTTATCCTTGGTAATCAAGTTTTCCTTGGCAATCTAGTTATTCCTAGTAATGTAGTTATCCTTGGTAATCTAGCTATCCTTACTAAACTAGCTATCCTTGCTAATCTAATTATCCTTGGTAATATAGTTATCCTTGGTAATCTAATTATCCTTGGTAATCTAGTTATCCTTGGTAATCTGGATATCCTTGGTAATCTGGTTATCCTTGGTAATCTAGTTTTCTTTGGTAATCTAGTTATTCCTAGTTATGTAGTTATCCTTGGTAATTTAGCAATCGTTACTAATCTAGCTATCCTTACTAATCTAGTTATCCTTGGTAATCTGGTTAATTGTTATCCTTAATTGGTAATCTAGTTTTCCTTGGCAATCTAGTTAGCCTTAGTAATGTAGTTATCCTAAGATTCTTGTATTCTAAGATTTCTATTACACAGTTTGATTTCTGATGACGTCATTATTAGCAATTACGTGACTTCCGGATGTTGCAAATATAAGCTAATTTCTGGTAAGCGTGCGTAAAACCAACTATGCTAATCAATGTTATACGTGAAACGTAAACCGACTTTACAGTTCAGATACATAGTCAAGGAGCACATTGGGACTTTGATAACAAAAAATTGGACGGGGCAGTACATTTTCAGTGTCATCGTTGCGGAGATTCAGCATAATTCCAGAATGTCCTAAACAACGCATTCCTCATTCCATAGAATAAATCATCGACTTTCACAGTTTAAACAGCCTGTATTTTATTATACATACTTTCTTTCTAACTTTGTTAATTAATTGAAAATGTCGAAATTAATCGAAATTTTTAATAGAAACGAGCTTTTTAGTTTAATTTAAAAACTTGTTCGTTCATCACTACTTAGTATATTTTTACGGCCCGCTTGTTTGCGTGACGCCGCGCGTGGTTTACACGAATCATATCACCCGGGCTGGGCGAAATGATCAAATCAACCGGATGATATGATTAAAATCACCTGCTACGTCAAATACGATGACGTAAGACGTGATTTGGTGATAAATTTCATGCTCACGTGCCACAAACTTAGCTTTCTGATTGGACACTTTGAATTTAAGGTATAATATTTTCAGAAGACCAAGGCTGATATGTTTTGTCAGATTTTTACTCTAATTTAAAAGTTTACTTGATAGGTTATTTAGCCTTAACACATGCACTTTGAGTTAAGAATGCGTAAATTGCATGAGATACAGTAGCATAAGACCGACATAAGCTCATGAGATGAGATTCAAATGCACTTGGAAACTATGTGACCCCCAAAGTTAGATGTTGTTGTTGTGTTGTTCCCGGGTGCGGCGCTTGCCCTATTTTAGTAGGGGCGGGTGGTGTAAGTAAATTTTGTCGAATCATTTTCTCTGCGTATAAATTTTTCTTCTTCGGTGGGGGGAACGAGGGGGGGGGGGTTCACGTATCGTTTCTCGTTCAGTTTTCTTAGTGTTTGCCTACATTTCCCCAATTATAGCTAAATTATCAATTTTTTATCAGTTTTACTCAAATGCTTCACTTGTTTTTCCCTCCCATCTATTGCCCCCGCCTTTCATGGGCGTACCGGGCGGGGGGACGGGGGGGGGGGGCGGCAGCCTCACTCCCCAGTTTGTTGGACAAACGAAGCCAGTCGGACAATATATATTTGCTCCACAGTCGGGCAATATTGGCTTATTATAAAAATAAATGGGACAAATTCTGTCAATTTTGTGGTCAATTTTGTGATGTCTGGAAAATTTGTATGATGTCCCGAAAAATTTTGGTATGTCCGAAAAATTTTTGAATCCCTAAAATGGTACACTGAACGAAATTTTTTTGGCGACGGGGGGAAGGTCGCCAAAATTAATTTGTTTCGGAAAAAAAATTTTCGGCACTGGTCGGGCACAATCCGAAAAAGTCGGGCAAATTTCTTTCCGCCCTCCTAATTTTTTCCTTCCGGTACGCCCATGCCGCCTTCTATCGCCGCTCTTGGTTGTTCCTACTATAGATATACTCGTATCGGTCAGTGGAAATAACTTTGTAATTCCACAAGCCAACTGTCTCCCGTAGTTGTCTTCTATTTTCTTCTCCCCACCTCAACCACACCAAACGTTCGATCAGTTCCTAGCTATATACAGTTGGTTTTGACTACATTCGTTTGATTGGTTGGCTTTCATCACATGCTTGGTTTTGCACTTAAATTATTAAAGCACCCAGTTTCCCAGAGGAAAGAGCCTGAGGACCAGGTTTGTTTTCCCCCACACATGCTAACTTCCAGGCTGAAATCCTTTTTTATATTTTTCAGATACAGTAATTAGATTGATCAACCAAGTTCACAAGTTGATCATCATGTAAAAACATCAGGCAGCTTAGTAAAACACAAACGAACATACTCAGGAAGTGAGTGTCATGTTTGTAAGAAGCGATTCATACGGCCAAGCAATTCAGCCACACATATGAGAAGTCACAGCGGAGACAAACCTTTTGCATGCGATGTTTGTAACAGGAGATTTGCACACTCGGGCAGCTTGGTGAAACATACAAGAACGCACACTGTACAAAAACCTTATGAATGTGATGTTTGCAAGAAGAAATTTGGACAGTCGAGCAGCTTGGTGAGACATAAAAGAACGCACACCGGAGACAAACCTTATGAATGTGATGTTTGTAAGAGGAGATTTAGAGAGTTTGGTACCTTGGTGAGACATAAAAGAACGCACACCAGAGATAAACCTTATGCATGCGATGTCTGTAAAAAGAGATTTGCATACTCCGGCAGCTTGGTGACACATAAAAGAACGCACACTGGACAAAAATCTTATGAATGTGATATTTGTAAGAAGAGATTCGGACACTCAAACAACCTGGTGAGCCATAAAAGAACGCACACCGGAGACAAACCTTATGAATGTGATGTTTGTAAGAGGAGATTTACACAGCTAAGCAACTTGGTAGAACATAAAAGAACGCACAGCGGAGACAAGCCGTATGAATGTGAAGTGTGTAAGAAGAGATTTACAAAGTCAGGCAACTTGATGCGACACAAAAGAAGGCACACTGAAGAAAAGCCTTACGAATGTGAAGTTTGCAAGAAAAGATTTACAAGAAAATTCTCTCTTACTCACCACAAAAAGCAACATTTGTTGTGCAACACTTGCAGCAGAGAGATTGTTGAACCGCAAGATTTGGATAAACATTTTTTGGTGTTTAAACACGACGGACGATATATGTGCAGTAAATGTGATAAACAACATATTAGTTTCATGAAATCAGTACAACATATAGCAAGCCAACATGCCAACGATGGAAACTATCAATGTGGTTTATGTCAGGAACTGGAATCAGCAGAACCAAGTTGTGTTGGATATGTTTGTTGTGTTTGCGATGTTGTGTTTGATGTCCCCAGACTACTTGAAGATCACATGGCCAATCATGACACGAAGTGGTCCTATTACTAAATTTTATTTTGTATTTTGTTTTAAGGAATACGTTGTTTGTTTCTGTATGATGCGTGTTACTGTTGGTTGATATATACTTCAAAAACGTATTAATAATTCATGAGGAAAACACAAACAAAAATCCAAAGCGTGCCGTATCTTTATAATTATGTGATAGAGATTTCCCTTGATTGACATAAATTTTAAATAATTAATATTGAAGCAATTTGAAACATTCGCAGTGCGTGTTCGATCCGACCTAAAGGATATTCGGCTTCGCCTCGTATCGTTATATCTGATAAAACACTGCTGCTCATGTTTTATATAAACAGTACATATTGCGTAATATTTTTCTATTTCTTTTAATGCAATGTTTATTCAGTGAAAATGTAATTCTTTCCGCTGAGGATTTGAGAGTATCTTTTAACAGAAGTCCGGGCTATGATTTTTCGTTGGTTCGATGCATCCAGCATAGTTCGATGCATCCAGCAATTGTTTGTGTGATGTTACTCTGAGTGTATATCCACACCGGGTAAGCTTGAAAAATATGCCTGGCCACGGCGAGATTCGAACCTACGACCTTTGGAATACTAGCCCAATGCTCTTTCAACTGAGCTACGCGGTAAGGACGGTTCAAGTGAGCGATATTTCGGAACTGAGTCTAGTTCCTTCGATATCAGTGTAATCTAATATTTATGAAATCTGCTGTGTTGGTGTAATGTACTCAGGTGAATAAGATCACCAACACAGCAGATTTCATAAATATTAGATTACACTGATATCGAAGGAACTAGACTCAGTTCCGAAATATCGCTTACTCGAACCGTCCTGACCGCGTAGCTCAGTTGGAAGAGCATTGGACTAGTATTCCAAACGTCGTAGGTTCGAATCCCGCCGTGGCCAGGCATATTTTTCAAGCCTGCCCGGTGTGGATATACACTCAGAGTAACATCACACAAACATCTTATTCACCTGAGTACATTATACCAACACAGCAGATTTCATAATTAAATAAATTGCCGTAAACTTTTTTGTATTTTTTTTTCGTTTTAGTGCTTGTTTTCAGTTGTTGTGGCAAGTATGTATGGAACAAGTCAGTATCACCTTAAGCCGGTTTTACACTAGCGGAATTTTGCGCGCGGAGCGGAAGTTTGCTTTCTCTTGTGATTTCTTGGGTCGAACTAATTAGAAAAGACAAATAAAAATTCTGCTTCGGGCGCAAAATTACGCCATTAATTAAATTATTATGGTGGAAAATCGGCTTAATGATGACCTTAACAAACTTGCCACCAGGGCCGCGTTTACACAACGCGGGGCCCGTGGCATTTTCTTCGCGCGGGCCCCAAATTTTTGCCTTCTCTATAGACTATAACCACTGACTATAACCCGGAAATTTACCTCGTTTTAAGCATAAATCGTAGCGACGTGGCGTTCGCTTTGCATATAGCAAATCTAAAGTCTGAGACCAAATTAGAGACAAGAGTACTATATATTAACTTGGTATTTGAATTTTTTTATTTATAATTACTATTATATCCTTGTGGCATACAGCTATTTCAATCAAGGTTGTCCCCGAGCAAAGCGGAAAAGTCGAATACGAGCGCGGAAGGCTTGTTGGGAATCCCTAACTGAAAATCATTAATTTATATGCAATTTCCAGCAAGCCTTTCGCGTTCGTATTCGACTTTACCGCTTTGGTCGGGGACAATTACTTTAATTGAAATAGCTGTATATCACTTTGAAATGTTCCCGTTATCAATTTACGATGATTTGTAAATACTCTTTTTTTGAGATTTCATGAGCACAAAGTCATTGATAGCCTGCGTGGCAGGCCCTCAGTTTTGCCTGATTTGCAACGGGCAGGATTTTGGCGGGCACGCGGGAGGATTGAGGGCCTGCAGGAAAGCCCACCTTTTATGACTACACGCCATTCACATTCTGAACGGTGAATACGATCACCTGATTGGTCAATACCAAGGCAGTGGAAAACCGTAGTATTTGTTGATTTCAATATTGTTGCTATCTAATCCTCGATCTAATCTGGAACATTGTGGGTATTTTTCTTGTTCAGCAGCTGCGATAAAAAAGATGATCTCACTGGCCAGTCATCAGGAAATAGCACATGATACTGCAAACAATTAACGTGCATGGATGTAAATACTGATTCTGATGATGTACTATATAAAAGTAAGCTCAACATCGACGGTTTGAAAACGTGTGAAAGGCGTTCGTCACTTAAATTAAAAGTGATTTCATCTGCACACGTTGTCACGCTGCCTTTAGAGTTGAGTCAGTTTTACTGTATGGTTGGAATTCTTTGTTGACTGTCGTCTAGCTTAATGGCAAGTCGTAATTGCTGTTCAACGTCCTCATCTGGGTGGTCAAACACTGCACTTGCGACAGCAGTCCAGCCACCAACAACAACAAGATTTCTAATTATTTGAACTGTCTTTTTGTTTGTAGGGTTCGCGTCACAATATTCCAATTCGGATGAACTAAAAGCACTTTTAATTTAAGTGACGAACGCCCTTCACACGTTTTCAAACCGTCGATGTTGAGCTTACTTAGTACATCGTCAGAATCAGTATTTGCATCCACGTTGTTTGCAGCATCTGTGGCTGTGCTATTTTCTGATGACTGACCAGTGAGATCATCTCTTGTATCGCTGCTGAACAAGCATTTTTTACATGCAGATTTCGATTCAGTTCTAGAGATACTACCCGGAGAACCTTGTGGAGAACAAACGCGATTTGATTTTCGGTTGAATGGACTAGCGCCACGGTCTGGAGTTAACAGTTTACGCTTTCCTGATGCATCTACATCTTTGGGCTGGTAATGGTGTTGAAACTTCTCTAATGTATTAACTGAAGATTTTAATTCCTTTACAAGCTCATGCACTTTCAGAATTTTTCTTGAGCATGTGTTGCAAATTTTGGTTGAATGATATTCAGAGTTTTTCAACGGTAAGCCAACATTATCACATAAATCTGAGAGCGCAATTCCCATGGGCGTACCGGGCGG
>CACRXK020010430.1:0-17673 GCA_902702795.2 Paramuricea clavata | reverse complement strand
GAATGAAGGTGACCTCGTAAAGACTGTTAAAGCTAAATTGCTGAAAATGATTGAAGATGAAAAACAAGATGGTTCAGTTGACTTTCCTGTTGGAGACAAAGCATATATTTTTGATGCCATGGCAATATTACAAACATTGACAGTTCTCCCAGCAACATTTGGAGAACTTGCAACGGATTTGCTGGCTAAGATCGTCAACACTGCTGTTTCTTTAAATTTCAGTCGGGTTGATTTCGTCTGCGATAGACATCCAGAAAAAAGCATCAAGAATTTGGAGAGGGACAAGCGAGCTATGGGTGGAACTAATGTCATTCGTATATACAGCGAGCAACAGCGAGTTCCTCGGCAGTGGAAGAAGTTTATGGCCTCTGGAGAAAACAAAGAAGAAATTATGAAATTTATCTTCAACACCTGGAGAAATGCGGATTCACAGGCTCTGAAAGGCGTCGAAGTGTTTCTCGCACACGAAGACAAATGTCATAAGTTAACCGAGTTATTGGGCGATATGAGCTGCACTGAAATTGAAGAACTTTCCTGTGATCATGAGGAAGCAGATACTCGTATGATTGCTCACGCAAGACATGCATCCCTGTCTTATTCCAATGTCATCGTTAAGAGTCCGGATACAGACGTGTTCCTTATTGCACTGAACGCTATAAACGACATTATTGCTAATCTGTTTTTTGAAACTGGGAAAGGAAATGCAACGCGAATCATCTCGCTCAACAAGACGAAACAGCATATCGGAGAACAATGGTGTTCCTCGTTAATAGGCTTCCATGCATTCACGGGTAATTAAACCGATTTACGTATACATACATACATACATACATAAGAATCATTATGTGGTCACCACCTGATGTCTCTTCACAGATGAAGAGAAAAATACGCTTCAGGGACCATTTATTATTTATGCCAGGGGGGCCTGCCAAGATTTATCAGTTATTTGAACAAAATGCCTTGACCCCCCTTTGTACAAATACAAAATACCATTACTCCTCCCTGCACACTTTTAAAATGCAGACCCTCCTCCCCCCTCCCATCCCCTAAATATGTTGGTGCCAAGCGAGAAAATTTTGGAAATTTGAAGTCTCTATATTGTCGGAAATTGCATTTTTAGAGTTTCTTTCCTAACTTCAAAGTCTTTCGATCCTGCCCGAGTGTTTCTCGCACACCAAGGTCCCGACCTTGGTATTACTAGCCCAACGCTGTGCATCTGAGCTACGCGGTCAATTCCAATTACATATCTTATATTAAATGTGACATTTATGTATTCAAGGCTTATCCTTTCTGGATAGGTTGTGACACAACAAGTGCTTTTTATGGAAAAGGCAAAGTTAAAGCGTTGAAAATTGCTAGGACGAACGACGAGTATGCAATTCTTTTTGGAAACTTGGGTAAAACCGTCACACTATCGACACAACTAAAGAATGGGTTATACGGTTTCGTGTGTCACCTTTACGGTTACGAAGGTAGGTCTGATGTTAATTCTGTTCGGTATGAAATGTTTAAAGGCGGCAAATACGATGAAGAGTTACTACCCCCGAATCAAGATTCACTTGACAACCATATACGTCGAGCTAACTATCAATGCTACATCTGGCGACATGCCGTGCAGCCAATATTACGTCTGCCAGACTTTTGCGACCACGGTTGGAAGTTGGATGAAGAAGGAAATGTCACAATTAACTGGATGTCTCAACTGTTCCATACATCATGATATTTTGTAAAGAAATGGCCACCCTCCTGGTCCAATATTAGCCATGGGGGTTGTTAGTTGTAGATACGTATGTTCCTGGTTGCCCTGATAACCAGTCAAACATTGACATTGTTTCATTTAACGCAGAAGTTACTTTTGAGCTAATCTATAGGATTATAAAATATGGAAATGTTTTGTATTATGGTATAATAAAGCATAATTATAAGAGAAAATAAATGATAAAATTCAGTCAAATATGTGGCCTATAAACTCGTAACGAAAAACACTAGCTAATATTAGCCAAAAAGGTTAAAAAAGAAAACCACTAAAAAACATCGATCTAAATCGTAACGCGGTCACGAAATGGAAAGGCTGGGGACGAGATAAGAGGACCTAGGCCGATGTTATACGAAATTCAAAATGGCGGGCGATGGCATGTTGTTTGTCGAATAAATGAAAATATAAATGGCAATTAAAAAAATACTGCGGGTCTACGGAGCGGTAACTCTTCAGAATCGTGTTCAGCATATTCGAAAATAGTAAGTAATGTAAAAATATTTCAGTTCTAACACATGCTAAATGAAAATCGTTTTCTAGGCACTTTTTGGTGCCTCAGCAAACGGCCTAAATGTCATCTTTTTCAAATCTGACAAGTGTGAACGAAAAAATTGTAAATTTGGGAAGGTTGAAATTATCTGCATTATGAATATATTAAAATTTGCAAGTATTGTATAAACATGAACACGTTCAAGTCTTAGGCCTGTTTTATACGTCGAATTTTGGTCGCGTCGAATGCAATTAAGACAATAGATAATGAGATGATAAACCTCATTAAGCTTCATTATCTATTGTTTGAATTGCATTCGACGCGACCAAAATTCGACGTATAAAACAGGCCTTAGAAATTATTACAGACAAGTATATTTAATTAATACAGGGACAACAGAAAACAATATTTAAAGAACAATTAGTAGTGAACAATTATTAAAGAAAATCACAATCCTCTGGTCATCAACTTCAATTAAATACTTTAATATTTATACAGGAAAATTAATACTAGAGAAAGGAAAGATACCTGGACATTTCTTCGCACTGCATTACTGTAAGCTGGGAAAGGTCTAGCTTGTTGTCAAGCCTTCGACCCCTGGCCGAAGGCTGCATCCAAGATTCCAAGAACAAATAGTCGATGTAACTTCATAAGTCGCACTTCATCACTTGCAATTTAACATCTTCGACCATCTTATATCCCAAACTTTTACCAAATTTTTCCGAGTTTTACCTTGAATTTTAAGCAAATATCAGTTCTATTTTGACCGACTTTGGGCAAATATCAGTTCCATTTTGACCAACTTTGACCAACGTTTGAATTATTGGGGGTGTTACCCCCCATAGCGACGTCCCTGATCGCTCGAAGAAGTGCTGCTATCGTCGTGCAACATAACGTTAACCGTTAAAACATCTCGAAAGCGTCTCCTGACAGAAAAGCAGATGTAAAATGAGTAGTGTTTACATCAAACTATCAAAGAGCGAAAATATTAGCAAAAAGGTTAACATATAGCAAAAAAAGGAAAATTAATACCTTCGTGCGATCGCCATTTGTATTTTTTGACACAAGATTTCCTGCCGTACGGTGAATAACACCTGAAGATCTTAATTAATTACCCAAAAACACATACGGCAAACGACTAACCTCGAACTGCGGTTTGCGGTTCGCCGTAAACGTCAATCTTAATGTCCCTATTAGCAACTTTTGAAGCGAAGTAGTCTGCCCGGCAAGATTTTCTCATTCTATTCACTTTATTTCGGTAGAATTTGAAAAGAGTAGTGTCAGTATTAGATGAAAACGCACGTTGTCGAAACTTGATCAGCTGTTTCAATTTTTCGGTTATCCATGGGTTGTCGTTACGATGGAATTTAAATTAACGTGTTTCTCAGGCATAAGGATGTCATAACCCGTCTTTATTGCGGAGCATAAGATATCACAATTTTTATCGCACGGTTCGGAGGAATCGATCATTTACCAGTCAAAGATATTCAGGTATCGACCAAGTTCTTTTTTGCGTGATTGACAAATGCCACCCTCTTTTTATAATTTTTTTTTCTGATAATCCGAAAGGAGGGAAAACTATTGCTGGTTGTACATCGTAAAATTTATGCATGTTTGTAAGTATAAGATCCAAAATCTTGGCACTACGAGTTGGTTTATCAACCAATTGTTTTAACTGAAAATCCCGGCAAAGTTCTTTAGTGTCAAAGTGGTTAAAATCACCAGCAATAATAATTCCACAGCCTGGAAAAAGACTTTCTAATAGTGTCAGTGAGTCAGATAGGTATTGAAAAAGATCTGTATTGCTGGAACTTGGAGGATGGTAGACGCATGCAGAAACAGTGCCGTTAATTTCCCTTGGTAATCTTGGTGGTCTAATGTGTGTCCATAAAACCTCAAAGTCTGAATGTTCAATATCAGGTAATCGTTTGAAACGGATGGAATTCTTTATGTACATGTAGACACCACCGTGGATACCAAGACTACGATCCCGCCTCACGAGGTGGTAATCAAAAATAAAGTCGCATGGGTGTCACAAACGGACTCTCACAGCCAAGTTATAAAACCCAAATCAAAACCTTGTGCAGAGGTCAAAATACGTAGCTCGTCAAGCTTAGGAACTAGAGACATGACATTAGTTAGCATAATTTTTGGAACGAATTCAGTTCTTGGAGAATGAGTTTTGGTAATAGGAATTTTAACAAGGTTACTGAGATTTCGAGTACGCATTTGTTTAAGTCGGCCGAAATGCTGTCTTCTAGACCTTCCCATAGTAGGGATGTTTTGCAAGGGTGTCTCCGCCATTATGCAAGGGTTGAGTAGCTCCCATTCTGGGTCGAGTTTATTTTTTTTTTCTGAGTTGTGTTCATGTCATGATCTTTTGGTCTCCATGCATGGTTTGCAAGTAACAAACGTGGGCCAGACGTTTTCCTTCTCCACCAGTGCACTGGCGCCTGAGGGTATATGAAGTTTACACGAAAGAGTCTCTCGACGGCGGGTTCGAAACACCGAGATATAAGTGGGAAAAATATTTCATTGATTGAGGTAAAGCTTCGGATACACGAGCAATGTTTTTGCTGCGATGGTTACGCAATGGGTGATAACAGCATTGCGTTGCCGTCGCACAAGATGGCTACACCCGCAATATTTCACCTGCAATATATGTCTTCATAACGCTTTTCATTGGCTGGTCAAGAAACGTGTCATTCATCAACCTTGACCTTCCTTGACCACACCTCCCAATTTTGGGCAATCATTGCCGAAAATCAAATGATTTGAAATTTCGGCGACGATTGCGCGCAGCTTTGCGTTGCCGTCGCAGAGCATGATACACAAGCAATTTCTTTCTCGCGACGGCAATGCAACGAATTTACCACCATTGCATTGCCATCGCCAGTAAAGTATTGCCCGTGTCAGTATCCGTTGCTTAAGAAAGGATTTGACTTTCGTTTACACTTTCGGCAATTCCCGTTACGAACAATTTTTTGGTCTTACCACGTTTACGCCGTACTCCAAATAAAATAATCAGGCGACTGACCAGCCTCAGAAACCACACTCTGCGAGGTATGCTCCGATTTCTTGCTTAGGTTATTCTTGGTAGGATCTTGGTGGATTTTTTTGGTGGCGGGTTGATTAGCCGTTTTTTCTGCGTAGGTAAGGTGATGTGCTTTCGTATTATTATTAATTATCTTCTATAGAAACATCTACAGATGCACTATTTGGGTTTAACTCGTTAAGCTGATTATTGTATTCTTCACGATTAATTGGCCGTGGTTCGGTAGCGCTCCCATTGTTCATTTGAGGATTAGTCGATCTTCTATGACAAAGAATTATCAACACCAGCACTGTCGGCATCTACATAATCAGTAAGCTCGTCCAATACGCAAGGTTGCTTGGGCAAAGCGGAAATATCAGAACCAGTCTTGTTTTTGTTCACCAAATCTTGTAACTGAGAAGTTATATACGAGATAGAGCCCGATAGAGACTGGATTGCTTCGCGATTGATTTGTTGACCCAGTTTTAGATCTTCAATATCCGTATGCACATCATCAGATAATTCATTTGATAGTTGAGTGTGGGCTGAGGCAGATACTTGTGAATTATTTGCATGATAATTACACATCCGTTTGCATAACTCTCTCATGATTTCGGTCGCATTTTCTCCATTGATGGAAAGCAAACCCTTTTTCTTTCTCCATAGTATAGTTGATGTAATCACAACTAAACAACTTTCTATCACCTCCAGGCTGTTCCCAAGTTCCTTTGAGTTGTAAATCTTCGCTTACGAACTGTTTTAGAGACTCATAAGTACCTGACCATGCAATACAGAACAGTGCTCACCAACCATCTCACTTCTAACGAGGGTACGAGGTTGGGCCTGACCCTGGGGACGAGTTTGCAAATTTTTTTTGTTTTTTTTTTTAAAGTGGAAACACGACATAGATTATTTTCGGGCGCCATATCCCATATTTTGAAACTCGTGTTGTTTGCAAACTGCGCCTCTGAATATTCTCATTTTTATGATCAGAAATTCTGTAAGAACCGAAGTATTATAAACTAGGAGTTACTATCGCAAGGAAAATGCTACCGATATGTACATGTAGGATGTGCTACAAAAAGAGCGTTTTTCACTGTATGTATGATTTATTGTCTTACACATCGTTGTTCCTCAGTTACCTTCGTACAATTATATCTTACATCTAATCTTATGAAAAGTATATTTTAATATACTTAACAGTGCGACTTTGATAGTTGACACATAATATAAATGATAAAATGTGAATATTATTGAATGATTTTGTCACTGGTACAACTTTTAATTTGGCTATTCAAACAATTGATTTAAAATAGTTGAATTTATACTTACTGGGATGTTATTGCTTATTGGGATGTTGAAATTATGTTTGTTTTAAATACATTTAATTGATATTCCATAAATTCATTTTGTATGATTTCATTGACCTTGACGTTGTTCAAAATCATTTTGTATTGTATTGAAACTGTATGTCTATGACCTATGTTATGTACTATATTAACCCATTGAGTCGCATTGCACCCTGATGCACCCTACTTTGAACAGTATTTTACTCTGTCTAACGCCAGACGATTTTACTCGTCAAGGGGAGAGTGCTGGCGCTTAATGGGTTAACTGATCTATCTGCCCATGTGTCTAGTTAACCCATTGGGTCGCATTGCACCCTGATGCACCCTACTTTAGTATTTTACTCTGTCTAACGCCAGAGTATTTTACTCTGTCTAACGCCAGACGATTTTACTCGTCAAGGGGAGAGCGCTGGCGCTTAATGGGTTAACACGCCCAAAATCTGTACTAAAACTGCTAATTCTGTTTTGTGATTGGTACAGTTTAATCAAAGAATCCTCCCGTTGAACCAGAGCCTTCACGATATTTCAATTTATTATTAACTGAAGGCTCTGGAATCCAGGATAGCTTGCCATTGAATACAGTGTAATGCTTATATTTCTGAATGAATAAGATCATACTCAGAACAGTCAGAACTGCAAAACTATATTGTTAGAAAGAAGTTGAAGTTGTGAGCATTATTGTGGTAACACAGCCATATGTATATATCAATGTATGTCAGTAGAATAATGTTTATAGGCTTTATATATAACTGAGGCCTTATACAAGTCATATCTTATACAAAAGTCAGTTGATATGCTATATTACATGTAATTGCTGATAAGTCCATATATGCAGACAACAACAATCCACACTGGGTAGCTCTAGGAATCTTGTTAAGCCTGATTTAACAACATCCCGCGTTTGTTTTTAAACTATAAACATTTAGAAATAGAACGTACCGAACACTATTATATACTCTCCGCCTTTGGCTTTGCACATATTAAGTGACATAACAAACAAATAAACTAAAAGTTCATTTGCTTCTTGTATCAGCATAAAGGCATTAATCATTACTGTCGATTTGGTCGGAAATAGATCAGTGATTCAGTGGGTATTATAATTGCCGATATATTCTTGAAATCATATTGTTTCAATGCCTCTATATCGAAGTTTAATACACTAAAGTGACTAAATAAGTATAAACAGCAGATTTAAATATAAATGCCTTCATGTATTATAAAATATATCACCAGACAGGTAGACAGGGCACACGGCACGACTACATCACTATACGAGAACGAAACAAAGCCATCCTTACCTGAATTATTCAAAATATTGTCGATCATTCTTGCGCCAGAGACACAAAATAACACCGTGCTTTATTTACCCATTCATCTTCACAAATATTACTCGGAATTTTTATGGAAATTCGCATTATTTTATGATTTTTATATTTCTGTCGGTTTATAACAGTCGCCATGTTGTGAACAAACCCCCCCGGGAACAAAAAAATAATATCAAAACAGCTAGTTTTGGCCCGTCCGTGGATGACAAAATGACATAAATCGAGATTGTAGCGGCTATAAACTCGGTGGTCACGTGGTAAGCACACCACGTGTAGAGATTAGTGTGCTGCCTCGCTACGCTCGGCAGCAATTAAAGATTCAATAAACAACGACTCGAGAGAACAGTTGGGTGATATTTTTATCGATATTTGACCGTACGGGAAAAGATCAAAAGCTGAAACCATGTCTAGGAAATGCTAGGTTTGTAACAAGGTATTTTCTACGAAAGGAAGTTTGGTGAGACACAAACGAACACATACTGGAGAGAAACCTTATGAATGTGATGTGTGCAACAAAAGATTTTCGCGATCAGGCGACTTAGCTAGACATGAAAGAACACACACTGGAGACAAACCTTATGAACGTGAGAAACGTTATGAATGTGATGTTTGCAACAAAAGATTTTCACAGTCAAGCACCTTACTTACACATGAAAGAACACACACTGGAGACAAACCTTATGAATGTGATGTTTGCAAGAAGAGATTTTCATGCTTGGGTAACTTAACCAAGCATAAAAGAACACATACTGGTGACAAACCTTATGAATGCGATGTTTGCAAGAAGAGATTTTCGTGGTCAGACGGGTTAGCGGTTCATAAGAGAAGACACACTAAGGAAAAACCTAATGAATGTGATGTTTGTAACAAGAGATTTGCACAGTCAAGCACCTTACTTACACATGAAAGAACACACATCGGAGACAAACCTTATGAATGTGATGTTTGCAAGAAGAGATTTTCATGCTCGGCTAACTTAACCAAGCATAAAAGAACAGATACTGGTGACAAACATTATGAATGCGGTATTTGTAGGAAGAGATTTTCACAATCAAGCCACTTAGCTACTCATAAAAAAATACATACCAGAGACAAACCAGGTTATGAATGTCACGTTTGCAACAAAAGGTTTTCAGAATCACACAGTCTAACAAGACATAAAATATCAGCACACAAGGGAAATCAGAGTTTTGGGTGTAATAACTGCAAGAAAGTCTCAAACGTCACTGGAGATCACACTTGAGAGATGGCTTCTTATTCTGCCACACCTGTGGCAAAGAAATTTTTCAAAGTCAAGGACATGCTATTGAGATAATGAGTGAAGATCATTTTGTCTATGACAAATGCAACAAACAGTTCCCTGATATTGAAAGTTTATATCAGCACAAGGCCAAAGATCATGGTACGTCCTACCAATGTGATGTCTGTAAGGAATTAGAAGCAAGAGAAGCAACTGGTATTGGTTATATCTGTTGTGTCTGCGATGTCGAGTTTGAAATTGCCACTCAACTTGAAGTTAAGATCATATCAGTATGCATGACAATGTGCTAACCCACTAGCTGGCCAAGATAACTGAAACTACTGTATTTGGGGTTTTATTGGGCTGATGTGATATGGAAAAAATCAATATATCGATATTGAACAAGAATATGGACTACATCGAATTATGAAATTAGAAAACGTAGTTTAGTCAGCCTGCACTGTTCCTGAAGTAAATCCAAACAGAGCTTTGAATTGTTGATTTGATATATTTATTGTCTAGACTTTCCTTCAGTGAGTCTAGACAGTGAATTAGAAGGAGCTGTGATATTTTGATTCCATCTTTATGAGTCACCACACAGTTGTTTTTAAAAACTACCACTCTGTTTACACTTTTAAATTGCCAACATGCTCACTTGAATTCTCAATTGCCGTCACATGTGCGTTTTCTCAACTTTACAGAAGGAGATTAAGTTCTCTAGTTAAAAGGTTCCATACTGTCGATATGCGAAAAGTGGATAGTATTTTCAAATATTAACATTTTTGAAATACAGGTATTGATATTTATCAAATATATATATATATCACATCAACCTAGGTAATGTGTTGTGCTGAAACCTCTCTTGAAATTTATTTGAAACTGTTTTGCCCCAGTTTGAGATTGTTTGAAATTGGTTGAATTGTTTAGAGATTATTTTGACAAAGTAATGCAATGAGCCAATGTAACTGTTTTTAAAATATGATTGAAAAGTGATATTGATAATTGACTGTAATGCATTTTGAACTAAAGTCATTTTGTATATATCTGGGTTTTTCTGTTAGAAGTTTGTTAAAATAGTGGATTCTTAGTATAATAAGATTTGGTTAGAATAGTAGAACTTTGTTTTTGTAATTCATTTTGTCATTGTCAATTTTATATCTATTTTGAAATTTGATATATCTACAAGCATGCATGGGCGACTCCAGCCGCATCTGCATAGATGGGTGCAGGTTTTCCATGGTGTGGTGCATGAGGGAGCCTTACTGCTCACTCTCCTCTGCCGTCTGCAACGCTACCATCCAACGACACCATTATTTGAGATGGTCGAATCTGCATGTTCGCCGTTCCGTTATGTTTTACATTATATTGTATTTATATCGGCTTTCCCCATGCATGCGTGACTGGACAGTTGCTGTAGCACAGTACAGTACAGTAAATCTGCTTGTTACAGTACAGTATATGGCTGTATAACAACCTTGACATGTTTATTATTTAGTCGTGATATTTAAATATAAACAATCTGAGTATTGTCTCATAGAAGTTCTATTCTAACCGCTATTCGAAAAGCAAGAAATGTATGGTCAAGGTTAGCAGGGTTTTTTAGTTTTTATTCCGCAATCTTTTCATAGTGAACTTTATGCGAACAATAACCTATCATACAGTGCAATGAACACTGCTAGGTCTGCGTTATCCTTGGTTAGATTTTCCCCTGAGGGCTGTACATTTGGAAACCACTCCCTATTGAGTCGACTGCTAAAAGGCGTTTTTACAACAAGACCATCATTACCACCATATCATTGTGTGTGAGATGTAGCGACCGTGCTAAAGTATTCAAAAACACTGCCTCTAATGAGGCTTGCACCTCCGGGACCTTACTTTGAAAATAACCATGCTAATAGCATTGCTTTGTAGTCAACGTTGTAAAACCATTCACGGGCTGGATATCAGTGATATGCAAGTGGTTTGTCATCCAAACCAGCAATATGTTTTCCAGATAAACAAGCTATTGAAAACCTCAAGACCAGGGAAACACTTCAGCCATTTGACGCTACAAGCATATCCAGGAGATGAACAGCTATGCATTTTCAAAACTATACTGTTGATAAGCTACCAGCAGCCACATAAGCCGGTGACAACTGATACCATTGCAACGTGGCTGAAAACAGTTCTGGACAAAGCAGGAATTGACACTAATATTTTCCATGCACATAGTACCAGAGCAGCATCAACATCTGCTGCAAAGACAGCAAAATTGTCCGTTAACACCATCATGACGGCTGCTGCGTGGACAAATGCTTTGATACTTAGCAAATTCTGTGATCAACCGGTTATTTCAGAATCAACTGAGAACTCTGAAAACTTTGGACATAACTTACTGCAATCATGGTATCCATTACATGGGGACGTTTTGACATAGGGCAATTTCAGTTCTTAATATTACATTGGGCAATTTCAGTTGTTACAGTCAATTTCAGCTGAATTTTCACTCAAATGTTCCAAACTTCGTTCCGAACTTCGCAAATTCGTTGCCAAGTTCAAAAGTTCATAATGAAATTCACAAACGGGTTTGTAAACTGGGCATTTGATTGGCTGGTTTAATTTAATAGCCAATCAGAGACTTTGTTTACAAACCTGTTTGTGAATTCATTATAAACTTTTGAACTTGGCAACGAATTTGCGAAGTTCGGAACGAAGTTCGGAATCTTACGGTGAAAGGTCAGCTAAAATTGACTGTAATAAAAGTTCCTTGTTTGGTATATCATTAATATCAATAAAGAATTGGTATAGGTTCAAATCTCACGTGACTTCGTAGCGACGTAGACCAATGGCGAAGTAGAATCAGAAAATTAAACGAGATTTTATACCTGGAAATTGAAGCTTGATTGAATTTCTACAAGTCATTGGTCAGGAGCGAAGAAGTCACGCACCTACCCATTCACATTATGGATTAACATAAACTGCTATCAATAATTACCCTACCTGTAATACAGCAGTTCTTAATGTCTGTTTTCGATCAACTTCTGTTCAATCGTACCGAAACGTAGCGTATTTATTTGTTTCTTGAGCGGTAGTGTGGAACTAATGACCTCGACACAAAAGAGAGGGTCCTGAAGGGGTAAAATGGGAACTGGGATTGATCTATTTTTAGACTGGGAAAATGGGATTTGGGTTGCAGGGACTGGGATTTGTCCACTGGGAATGGGAAATGAAGTCCTCAAAAATGGGAATGGGATTGAGGTAATGTGAGTCGATTCCCAATTTTTCTGCGTTTTGAGTATTTTAAAATACAATTTTGATCCGTTTTTGGTGTCTTTGGTCATGATTTTTGTTGTTAACTATATTATTCACAGCACTACCTGCGAACAGGCATACTCTGGCGCCCGGAATTCTGGGTTTTATGATTATGCGTGTCTCAGAATGCTGCAAATTCCGGGATTCAAATACATAAAGTGTCCGCCACTTGCTTAAAAGGTCTTAAAACTGTTTATTCTACCGATAAATAAAGGGGTTTTTATTGACTGGGATTTCAATAACTGGGACTGGGATTTGTAATAAAAATCCAACTGGGACTGGTATTTTGCCAAAATTTCGGGTGGGAAATGGGATTGGGACCCCCCTTCAGGACCCTCAAAAGAAAATGCTACGGTACGTTACGATACGGGTGAAGTGGAAAACGGGCTTAATAGTCATTCAGAACGTATCTCATTCTCTAGCGGATCGAAACACTCCCAAATAAACCCAGAAAAGTCAATTACACATTGTGGTAGTGGTAAGCAACTTTATTTCTCAATTTAATATAATATTTTAGCATTTTTTGAATTTTAACAATACATATTCTGTCATAGTGAACTAATATAAAAATGCAAATATACCCCAACAACGACATGTGAGCTTGGGATGACTCAATTTCGATCCCCGAGCTTGCGATCCTCGGGAAGGAACGTGAGGCTCTGGGATAATCCGTTTCAGGAAGGAATCTGATTGGCCGTTGATGTGGATTGTGCAGTTCGGTCTTAGCCAGGATTCCTGGCTTACGGCAACGGCTTATCCCAGAGCCTCACGTTCCTTTCCGAGGATCGCAGGCTCAGGAAACGAGATTGGGGATGACTGTGGTTTAATTTTCTAATTTTGTTATATGAAGCAGGAGGTGAGCGATGGTAATACCCTGAGTACGAGGTTGGGCGGGCCTGACCCTGGCGACGAGGTTGCGTTGCAAGCACTGGCACTGGTTGCAATAATTTTTGTTTTTGTAAAGTGGAAACACCACATGGATTATTTTTGGGCGCCATATTTTGATACTCGTGTTCGCAAACTGTGTCTCTGAATATTCTCATTTTTATGATCAGAACTTTTATAAGAACTGAAGTGTTATAAAGATTCAGTAAAGAAAGACTCGAGGGGACAGTTGGGTGATATTTTTATCGATATTTGACCGTACGGGGAAAAGATCAAAAGCTGAAACCATGTCTAGGAAATGCGAGGTTTGTATAAACAAGGTATTTTCTACAAAAGGAAATTTGGTGAGACATAAAAGAACGCACAGTGAAGACAAACCTTATGAATGTGATGTTTGTAAGAAGAGATTTTGTGATCCAAGTAGTTTTGCCAGACATAAAAGAACACACACTACAGACAAACCTTATGAATGCGATGTTTGCAACAAAAGATTTTCGCGGTCACATGTCTTAACTGTGCATAAAAGAACACACACTGGAGAGAAACCTTATGAATGTGATGTTTGCAACAAAAGATTTTCGCGATCTGACCTGTTAGCGGTTCATAAAAGAACACACACTGGAGACAAACCTTATGAATGTGATGTTTGCAACAGAAGATTTTCACACTCAAGCACCTTAGTTAGACACAAAAGAACACACACTGGAGACAAACCTTATGAATGTGATGTTTGCAACAAAAGATTTTCACACTCAAGCACCTTAGTTACACACAAAAGAACACACACTGGAAACAAACCTTATGAATGTGATGTTTGCAACAAAAGATTTTCTAATCCAAGTAGTTTTGCCAGACATAAAAGAACACACACTGGAGACAAACCTTATGAATGTGATGTTTGCAACAAAAGATTTTTACACTCAAGCACCTTAGTTACACACAAAAGAACACACACTGGAGACAAACCTTATGAATGTGATGTTTGCAACAAAAGATATTCTGATCCAAGTAGTTTTGCCAGACATAAAAGAACACACACTACAGACAAACCTTATCAATGCGATGTTTGCAACAAAAAATTTTCACAGTCAGGCAACTTAGCTAGACATGAAAGAACACACGCTGGATACAAACCTTATGAATGTGATGTTTGTAACAAAAGGTTTTTGCATTCAGGCAGCTTAGGGCTTCATAAGAGAACACACACTCGAGACAAACCTTATGAATGTGATATTTGTAAGAAGAAATTTCCCTGGTCGGCCATTTAGCTAGGCATAAGAAAACACATACTGGAGACAAACCTTATGAATGTCACGTTTGCAACAAGAGATTTTCAGAATCACGCAAGTTAACCTGGCATAAAATATCAGCACACAAGGTAAAGCAAAGTTTTGAGTGTCCTAAATGTATGAAAACATTCACACTTCATAGAAATCTCAAACGTCACTGGAGAGTACATTTGAGAGATGGCTTATTATTTTGCAACAGTTGTGGCAGGGAAATTTGTCAAGGACATGCTAGTTAGATACTGAGTGATGATAATTTTCTCTGTGACAAATGCAACAAACAGTTCCCTGATAATTGAAAGTTTATGTCAGCACAAGGCCAAAGACCATGGTACGTCCTACCAATGTGATGTCTGTAAGGAATTAGAAGCAAGAGAAGCAACTGGTATTGGTTATATCTGTTGTGTCTGTGATGTCTAGTTTGAAATTGCCACTCAACTTGAAGATCATATGAGTATGCATGACAATGTGCTGCCCTGCTAGCTAGGCAACATAAATTAAAACTATTTTGGGTAATACGTTCTTTCTCCAATTTATCTTGAAATTGTTTGGGATTGTTTGACTTGTTTTGTGATTGTTTTAAATTTTTTTAATTAAATACAGTATAAACTGTTCCGTACTGACAATGATATTGAAATTTTGGTGATGATTCAATCATGTGTTGATTGAGGGATCCATTTATCAACTGACATCATTTTTGTAATTATCTGTTGTTTTTGGTTGGAAATTTATTCATTAAACAAGCCTCCCAGGCTCCCGCTATAATTGAATTGTTTAAATTTCCCGGGTGATGACTACTAAGACCAGCATTCTTCCCAGGCATCAAGTCTTGTGACATCATTGTGCATAAGGTCTATTCCCCCTCTCTGTTTATACGAAAAACAGCTAAGAGTAAAATATCCATTTACTGAGTCAAGCCTGAGTCAAACGTCCGAGTCGGGTAAAAAAAATACGAAATTGAATAAAATTCACAATCGAATAGGGTTAGGAGTAGGGTTAGGGCACTAAGTCATTGAACTACAAACTGTACAAAGACCGCTAAACAGTGACTCGGACATTTGACTCAGATTTAACTCGGTTAACCGACAGTTAGGGTTCGTAGCGGTCTTTGAAATCCTTACCCTGGGTGCCAGAGGTTCTTCCACGCTCGTATATAGGGGGGATAATAAGGGATACACGAGGATTCAAGCTGGGAGGCGGCGAGCGGGAAGAACGTCTGGAACACTTCTATGGTTTCTCAGATCGAACCGCACCAATCACGATGCTTAATAGTGTGAAGTGATCCAGAATCTGGATCACAGTGTTAATTGGTTAACGGCAGGGACTTGTTAAAACAATGACTTTCATTGGCTGTTTGAACCGTATGTCCTTCAAGATATTATCGTTCAGAATCCGTACAGGCATACGCTGTTGTTTAATATAATAATATTATATTTATAACATAGTCAGGCGTAAATATATATGCCTCTAGTTTTGCGAGTCTTGCGAGAGGATTTCAACAACTCGGTGGCGGTTGATTCGATTTTGAATTTTTTTACTGGACGGTGTTACAAAACTCAATAAACATCAAGATGTTGCCTTGTTTCTGTGTTTCAGTTAATGCATCGCCGTGATATGTTTGCTATATTGCCAAGAGGGAATTTCGTGTGCGTGGCTGTCTAGTAATCAAGCATGTCAAGACAAGATGGGAGTCTTTATAGGCCTATTTATATCGAGGCGAATTACCCGGCAAGTCGAGTTTATACTCGTCAACGACAAGATCCCGGCTATATTATAGAAACTTATACAGTAGTAAACCCGGTTACCCGGGGGACTGTTTACATGTAGTAAAGAGTATAAACTCGCCAGTGACGAGTTCCCGGCAGAAAGAGGCGAGATATTGCCTTCGGCGAGATGAATAGGTGCCATATTTTAATATGACAACAGAACAAAAGATGTTCGGATATTTGTTAACTCGGCCGCCCGAGATCGAATGTATGTGTATAAATGTATGTGCTTTGCATTTGAAATAGGGTGTCTGTAAAAGCCGGAACCTCACCCGGAACACCCAGAGCCCTAGCCGGAACACCCGGAACCCCGCCCGAAACACCCGGAACCCTACCCGGAACAATCGGAACCCCACCCGGAACACCCGGAACCCCACCCGGAACACGCTGGAATTCGAGCTATGAAGCAACGCACGTGTTTCTCTATAAATTCACGTGTTTCGCATTAAATTCGGGGTGATGGATGGTTACGATCTTTACTTTTTACTTGTATTGTTGTTTTTTTAAATAATTTTTCTCATGGGCAAGGATAAATATATTATATCGGGCGGTATATAATATCAAATGCATGAGTTTTGCTTGTTTGTAAACGTGCAAACGAAGTTTCGCTCGAGGCGTTTGCCGCATGTACTATATTTTTCGTTTTCAATATTCTGCCGTACTATGTACCTGTGACTCTATTCTAAATTTAGTTGAACAATAACCAATATTTAACTTTGCTATCTTTTTTATTATTTGAATAATATGTTTGCATATGGTTACTTTGACTTGCAATTGTATGAAACGGCGCCATGTAGGAATTTAGAGGAATTATAAAGTTCATCCGTATTTATTACAATACGAATTCTCGTGGATTCGGGACATTTTTCATGGATTTCTTTACTAGACTTACTCGCTATTTTGGAACTTTGAAAGACGTTTTAGTAATTTAGAGAATAGAGGCTGTTTTGTATATGACAATGACTGCAGCCTACAGTGAAGTGCACGCGCGAGATCTCAGAATAACCACAGCAGAATAACAGTATTATTAAGTAAGCCCCCTTGATGACTGTGTACGCTCTTGGGGCAAACTCATTCTCATCAGAAATATATAAATATAGAGCACGAGGGAAAACGTCCATGACCATGTTCCTTCGATCAACGGCAGTAAATAAATATTGTATTTAATATATTAAATTAAGGACTGTGTTACTGTTGAAGTTATAACATGAACGTTTTGCCTAGTGGCTAGTGCTTTATATATACGACACC
>CACRXK020010429.1:0-17678 GCA_902702795.2 Paramuricea clavata | reverse complement strand
TTTTTGATATTAAAAATAATTGAAGTATATTTGTTCCTAGCACTGAAGATTCAAATTTACATAAAATCACTATTATGACTAAATTTCAATACATGACTGCCTATATTCAATAGTGGCATTCATGCCTCAATCGATCATTCTAAAAAAAATCCACACTCCTGCCAGAGAGGAAATTTCTGCTGTCCGGAGAAAAAATGGTTTCTTCTAACAGTAATTGAATGAAAATGAAGACATCTGAATGGGGGGGGGGGTATGGATGTTTTCTGGAATGGCCCAATCTCATGTCTTGATTGAATATTATAACATTAAAGTATATTAGGCCATTTTTGCATTGTCTGGCTGCGTGCATTGAGGATAATTGTAAATACCGTACCAAAAACAAGAAAATGTTACTCGACTAGGACAAAAATTATGCTGCAAACTGTTACTACAAAACAAGTTAACAGCAACATTAAATTCACACTCGGAAATAAACCATTCAGGGTTCAGTAGTTTTGCATTATGAAAATATGCGCAGGTTTGCTTTAACCCAGTAACTCCAAGGCAATGGGAGTGTTAATGGATTAATACAAGAAATAAAAAAAATGTTGGTTGTGAAAACAAATCTGTTCTGAATAATGCATTTTAGTTCACAAAATGATTATAAAAATATATGTGGATTTTAAAAGAGAGCTTTTTCATCTAGAAAACTACATATAAATTAAGTTCTTTGTAGATTTAGCAAAAGTAAAATATAATTTTGTTCATCTAAAAAATTGTGCATCAATAAGGCCCCAGTTACACGATACCGGATTCGCATCGGAGCGACATCAAATTTTACTGTTTTGAGGTGAATTTGGCAACTTAAAATGATGATAACATAACATAATGAAACAGAAACTTCAAATATGAAAAGTTGTAATAGCATACACTTGAATGGAAAACACCTTAAATTGATGTCGCTCCAATACGAATCCGGTATCGTGTAACTGGGGTGCCTAAATAATGTTACATTTTGTTTTGTACAAAACAAAACTATATAATACTTTAACAAGTCTGCAAAACGTTTGTTTTTTAGTCTCAACAATTTTCTTGTTTATGATCAGAGGTATGTAATTATATAATACAACCAAATGGATGAAAGAAAAAGCCTACTTCTATATACAGTACGGTACGGTACAGTATATATTATATGATTGCCTGCATGGTTTAACTAATTATATGACATACTAGTATAAGATATAACACTGGCCAACCAAACACTCGACCCAACATTGGCAGCCAAGAAGTGCATGCCAACCTAAGTTTGCAGAAACCAAAAGTATCCTTCACAAGCATACATCAAAAACAAGCTTCACCCAAAACAACACAATTACAGAAACCTGCATTACAGTACAAGGAATTAAGTAAGACAACTAAAACTCTCCCGCGTGTTCGCTTTCCAGGCGTGTCAACAGAATACTTTTCTTGCCAGAAACAGAAAGGCCCTTTTCCCGCAAAAGGCATTTAAGTTGATCTACAGACAAAGTTCGCAATGACTGCTGAGGATTCACCAACGTGGAAGATTGTGAACCATGCATGGTGTCTTGGTGCACCTTCAACCCTGCCTTGTCAGCAAACCTTTTGTCGCACACAGTACATAGACAGGGCTTTAGAACAGCAACAACCTTAGGCAAAAGCATTTGCTCTTGAGCACATGTGACAACAATGGCACACTCACAACAGAATTTGCATTCTGTGTGGTTTATATCATCTTTCTCTCTTCCACAATACAGAATCTTGGTATGTCACAATGAGGGGGTTTACGGGATTTAAAATGTGAGTTCTATGAGGGCGGAGAAGGATGGTGCTCAGGCAAATAGAAAGATCTGATGTAATTTGATCTCATTAATTGCCACCACTTTCCATTCTTATCAGTGCTACGAGACCGATTTGTCATAGAAAGTTCACCCTTTAGTCCAGCATGTTTTGACTCTTTGGCCTGTAATGAGAGCATACCATACCCAACTCCATACTTTTCATACAACTGCTTTGCATGGTAAGGCAAAGCATAAGCAACTGTCCAAACAGTCACATTCACACTGTGTGGAAAGAATAGCACCAACAAGTTGAAATAAAGTGTACAGAATTCATTTAATTGAGAAATCTCTCCCGGAATGTTAACATAAACTTTGTTAAACAATCCTCCAGCATTTCTCAAGTACTGCACTATCTTTCCAAGAGCTAGTCGTCGTAATTTTTCACCTTCAGTTTCATTTGCTGTTTGCAAGGAGTCAACAATTCGGTAAGAATACCTTGCCAGGGCAATAGCTTGTGCTCCAATAAGCCTAACACTGAGTTTATTCAACCGCTTAGCCTCATCTGCGTAATGTTCTTTCACCTTGGTCGAGAGCAATGCCAGACCACATCCGTGCACACAATTAGAAAGGTTATCCGAAGAGGCAAATCTTGAAGTCTCCAGCATTGCCGTCATGTTGTCAGAGGCAGCATCTTTGCTCAACTCCCAGACAGTAAAGTGTCTAAGCATATCTGGCGAAAGGCTTGAGTTTTGGCAACTCACTCCAATCTCTTCTTCTGCAAAACTTCTATTAATACATCAGTGCCTGTGGATTCAAGAGCACTATCAACACCCTCCCCTATGAGGTCAACAGCCCTTTTAGGAGTGGCATGATTTTCAGATGATTCCTCAATGAGAGAATTTTGACCACTCGGTCCAATGGGGGCTGATAATGTCTCAATAAACTTTTCAAAGCAGCATCGTAGAAGTGATTCAGAATAAAGTAAATCAAGGATGTGCTGCCAGGCATTTATCTCACAGTGCAAGGGGTCAGGTTTAACCCGGTCAGCGAAAATCCCAATTCTGGGTTTTCCTAACTGGCGTATCCCGTTATCAGCCATAAATGCCAACTTCTTGCTATGCACTGTTGGTGAACTTAAACTTTTGGGTAGGCTGGCAAGGTATGTGTCAACCATACCTAGATGTTTCTCACGCTCTGTCATAGTATAAGGCTTCCACAAATCTACATCACTTTGCCCAATACTCCCACCCATTGAGCACATATTGCCCTTGTGAACATTGGCATATGGTGAAGGATAAGTGGCTGCCTGGTTAACTTCGTTACAGGCCCAACTCTGCCAACTCATATCAGCACTTGGTTGAAACTCAATATTCCACTCTTTACCTGACACAGTGAAAACACTTGCTTCTAACAACAGCATCTCCTGAGTATGCTGATGCCAAAGAGATTGAAGAGCTTCATGCTTCTCACCTAGACTTACACAATGTAAAAGATACTGATATTCTCTACTTCTCACCCTTTCGCCTAAGTTCCAAAAAGTTACACTGCCAATAGACATAGAAAGCTGAGAGGTTTCAGGAGCTCCATCATCTGAGAATTGGAAAACAAAGTGGTTAGCATTACCATGAAACCAGACAAGCTGCTGGCAGAGGTGAGGAAGTCTTAAATGAAGGTCCATTATCATAAATACGAGGCCTGTAATTGTCCTAGTGACACCAGGTACATCAGGAATTTGACAAACACAACCAATATCTAGGGTTTTGACGAATTTCTCAATACTTTCATTAGATATATGGGAAAGCTAGAGTTGAATGTCAATACCCATACACTTAACATTCCTTGGCACCCACACATTCTTATTTGGATCAAAAACAGATGATTGAGTTTTACAAAGGACATTAAATTTTCTACGGGATAAAAAATTAGTATATTTAAGATTTATAGCTTCCGACAATGTGTTTTTAGATTGTGTATAATCTTTCACTGTTTTTCTTACTATCCCTTCCACATACTTTCCTCTCCTATAGTTACCAATGAGGTTTTCCATCATAGCCTTTGGTGCTTCTGCTGACACAAAGTCCCACGCACCAAGCAATGCTCCATTTTCACCACCATGGATGAACTCAAGGACATTTTTGGTTTCTCCTCGTCTTCAGTAGCGTACTCCAGAATTAGGGTTGTTGATGGTATCCAAAGTAGTGCTGGTGTTTAGTCTACGTGTTCGAGATTGGGTTTTTTGATTAAGCAGAGTTTTAAGTTTCTCATACTGTTTCGAGATTTCCTTAATCTTTTGTTCTTCGACACTCAACTTCTCTGCTGTCTGTTCGCGTTCACTAACCAACTTATCTAAATTAGATCCTGTAAAAGTAAATATTACATTATATAATTCAGATTCAATTTAGTTGCAAGATAATATCATGGATAATAAAATAAATAGATAGGAAACTAGCTGACGTGACCTAATGTTTTTAATGGGCTGATGGCGTGGTTGGATGTTGAAACCTGGTTGCAAACCAAATTCTCAAAAACGGCATGTTTAGCAATAATACAGCTAAACATTTTAGTCAAAGGGCAAATAAATATGACTCTGCCATTCTACGATGAAATCTCTAAGTATTCCCAGTCAATTTTGGCAAATATTTCAAGCACTAAACAGTGAAAAATTCATCGCAAATTTCGTTAAAATTGAGGACGCCAATTTCGTAGCTACAAATGTAAAAAAATACAAAACAAAGACGAAAAACATTTACCTTGAATACTTTGTCGTGGCTTAGGCATGTTTTTAAAACAATTAGACCAGTTTATGCTTCAATATTACTCTTTTAAAGCGGAAAATATAGCGAAACAACAAAAATGCCGACAACTTTGCAATACGTGTGACGTCACAGATTGCAACTAAGTTGTTTTTGCTTACGTCAGCTAGAGTCCTACCGTATCCATTTATTTTATTATCCATGATAATATAGATGTGCATTTTTTAAAAAGAGAAGTACGAGAAGGACTGACCAATGGTCATCAAGATGTATGGACTAAAATAATATGCAATTTTCAATACCGCCAGGTTATTGTATGGGATATTGCAGTCTATTGTGTTAGAATCAAACGATCTGGCCCTACGGTGCATGGGTGTACATTTGTGACAAACGTTTAACTTGTTCAATTGGCAGATAGTTTGATTAATTTAACCAATTAACAGGCAACACTTTACATTTAGAAAGTATAAAATCATATGCCATTAAGACAAAGCAAAAAGCTAGAAAATTTTAAATCAAGCCCTTCAAGGGAGGGGGCTTGGAGGCATTACTCAGGAAGGAACACCAATTACCAAATAGCCTGATAACAGACCTACGTTTTGTCCGCCCTAAAATTCGCGGGTCGACGAAGGGCAAAAACGTAGGTCTGATGAAAATGTTGTCAAAAGTGCATGTAATTCCAGGCGGTCGACAAAGCTGATTGGCTAATTCACAGGGAAATGGATTGTGATTTGTTGGTCGCTAACATGAAAAGATTTGAAGAGATCAGAATATTTTCAACGGTAAATCAATGCATATAAATATGCATACAGTGTAATATTATAAATATTTTGTGATGATGAACGACAACTAGTCTATGATCAGTATCTACCGTCTAAAATTAAAACTAGAGGGGAGTAGAGCAGTACGTGTCGAATTCTTCAGCGTTGTATCTTTCCATTGTAATAAACAATACAATATATATAAATTTTTTATACACGATCTAAGTTTTGTGATTAATCATAATAAAACTCGGGTACAAATATGTGCGCATTCATGATTTACATTTTGATAACATAGGCAGCACGTACAAAAGATTTTATTTAGATTTTACCATTGTATGGCGATTTCAAATGTATAAATTGTAAGAGTTGGGATGCAATTCAACAATGGCACATTGGCCATTGCCAAATTTGCATAGGCAGGTTTTATCGCATTTATAGAATGTGTTGAAAATGAACATTGTATTATTACACGCAACAGGCTCCATGGGGTTACCAATATTTTAAATATTTATTCAAATATCTGTACTTATCGACTCTTAGTAGTTTACAAACTTGCAATAAAGTGAACTCGACAACTTTCATTGTATTTTTAGGTATTATATGTATGTTTCAATCATCATCGTTAATTATTGCAAAATGCAAAGTGGGCGGAAGGCACTTTTGACAACATTTTCATCAGACCTACGTTTCACCCTTTCCGTCGACAAATTTTAGGGCGGGTGAAACGCAGGTCTGTTATCAGGCTAATTAGCAAACAAAACAAACTCCTTCAAATAAATGGTAGTAAAGATAATTCGTTGTGCATTATTAATCATATGAATTTAATACAGTCTTACAAGTTGAAGACATGGGTTTTATAGTTGGGAAAAGTTCTCCTGAACCCAGTTTGAAGTTGCACTTGTTTCGGCTTGAAATACAGCCGTTGTATCAAGACGTGAAAATCTGGGATTTGGCTAGGTGGGATTCTGGGCAACCATTTTTCAAATCCACAGGGTCCTTAGCGACTATAACAATACCCGGCCCCCATGCACATATATGAAGGACAAATTCCTGACCCCTGTGAACTGTGTATCAGGTGAATTCCCGGGGATGTCCGGGGGGTGGGGGGGTGGTCACTGCAGGAATTGACTCATGCATTAAAGTGCAGGATTGTCTTGTTGACAATGGCGAATATGGTCTACCTGTTGTCTGAGAAAACCCCACTGTCCATTGCAGCAAAATTTAGTAATTATAGCTAGCTAGCCTTAGTCCCATGGCCAGTCAACAGGAAATACCCACACAATGATGCATGCAAACAAAACGTTTTTATAGTATATCAAAAACTATTTATTTTAACAGATAAATTTATGTATTACAAAACAAAGTGGTACTTACTGGCAACGGCTACTTTTTCCTCTGCTGCCGTAAGGAAATTTTTCATTTCATCTTGCTTTCCTTCAAGTTGTTGTTCGGCAAGTTCAATTTCCGCCTTCTTTGCTTCGACATTTTCAACGTCCTTTGCCAAACGACTTTGCTGGTTTTTCACTTTGTAGACAGCGGATTTCTGCCAGTATTCATGAAAAACCCTATTTTTGTCACATTTTCCAATGTGAGAGCTATTCTTGCTGCATCTTTTGCTTTTAGAACAACGTGTTTGGCGACTAGATTTGAAAAGAACGGCAGGGGTCGAGCAAACAATATGGCGAACACAATGAAGCTTATGAAATGGAACAATAAAGCGATTTACAGGATACTTTCTTACCTCTCTTTAGCTTGGCTATCCATTCATATATGTTAACATATCAAAGATCTTTCTTTTCAATTTTAAAATATTTTCAAACGTTTATTTTAACAAAAGGATTTCTTTACATTATTTCCGATTTATATGCAATTTTCGCCTTTCTTGCTCAATAGCGCACCCAAAACAAAGATTCAGGGGGGAGTTTAAAATAGGGGGGTGTATATAACCAATACCTTACTCAGGGGACCCATGACGGTAGGATTTAGTCAACCATGAGCTAGTGTAAATAAGATAATGCTCGGAGAAGCGAGGTGAACTTGAGCACATATTACGCAAACTATTTTAACGCAATTGAATTTCTAGTTTGATATTATTGTGTGGAGAAGATTCATTTATTCATATTCATTAAAATATTTATTTGGAACGATAATAAAGCAAAACTATATTGCTTCAAATTGGGGGCATTTAAAACCGCGCGAAATTCGCATGATAGGGAATTGGGAACTAATTGCCTGCTGTGCCGCCGGAAAGGAGGAAAATATCCTAGTAACTGACCACCGTGAGATGGTGGCTTGCCCAGCGTGGTCATTTCAAGGTTTTTCATGTTGTTTGAAAGTGCTCTAAGTTCTGCAATTTATATTTTCAAATATGAAACTGTGAAAGCAGTGACAGAAAAACAAAAGAAAGCAATCTTTTCTGTTTTATCGGGCCGAGATACATTTGTTTGCTTTCAAACTGAGGTACGGTAAATCTTTGATTTACCAAGTTGCTCCCACAAAAACCGGTTTGATATCACATGGTGAACATCACTCATTGTCATGGCAATTTTTGCACATGTGCGACAGAAAACATGTCAGATCTAGGCAGAGGTCTCTTAATTCTCATTCGCTAATTAATTTCCTGCACAAATAGAAAACTCTGTCAGCAGGGAGGCTATTTGGTCGCTAATGGCGCATAGTGCATCATCAATTCTATTTGCACTAATAATGGATGAATTATATTAAGTGTTATATTGCTGAAAACTGTACATTTCCGTGGTAGTAAAGTTGTGCAAAAGGTACATAATAACTGTGCATTGCACATTTCTGTTATAAAGAATTACATTGAATATTTTTATTGCAAAACTTGCAAACCTTGTTTTTTTTAAACTGATCCAATACTTCTGTGGATGCTTGGAGCTTTTTCAAGAAATTTAGCACTTGTAAAAAACGATATTGAATAGTAAAGATTTACTGAATAATAAAGCAGGTCTCAATACTATGACAAAATATCTTGCAGGGAGCCGTTCACAACAGATGAGGGTTTGAACCGGAACTTTAGTATAGGCCACATTAGGTGGCGTGAAAAGGGGTGGGGACTTTTAAAAACAAGTAATAGCTAATTTTAGCAAGATTGACATTTTGAAGAAAGAGCAATTAGTTGAGACTGGGAGAAATAATGTGAGACTGTGAAACATTTAATATATTTTAGTTTTGTAAGTTTTATTTTTGGATTTTTGGATTAAAATATTATAGTATACTACGTGTGTGATGAGTTCGGTATAGGGCTCGTTAGAAATTTTTCAAAACACTTGGCTTTGTGAGTTTGTGCCGCTATGCCTTCTCTACTTAACTACGACATTTTCATTCAGCCAAGTACAACATCAAATTTATCAAAATGTCAAGTGTATAATAATAGTGAGAATTGTAGCTATTTCGCTTCAGATATATTGATATACTTAGGGAAATCATTGAAAATAATTTCCCTTTTCCCCTGGAATTTGGGCGTCCAAAGGCGTCCATTTTTCGTTCTAGGGGCATCCAAGGATGCCCGGATGCCCTTCTGGCTAAAAGCCTGCCGAGAGGTTGCACAGGAGAGGCCCCAGCTATGGTGTCATACTTCAATAATTGTAAAACAGGAAACATAGTGTTGTGCAATATTTTGCACTTTATTAGATATCATCTGCCACTGACTGTCAGCTTGGATTTATATCCTTGCTTTACGGATCAGAGGCCTGGGGGGAAATGCCCCTGCCTCCGCCCCCCACCAGCAGCACTGATACCAAGAGGTACAATTGGATTGAGTGACGGATTGGGGGAAGGCACAGCACATACTATTTTAGTTTGTTTAATGCCAGACAATTTTGCTTGTCAAGGGCAGAGCACTGGCACACTCAAATGGTAGGGTATTATAACATGAAAAAACATGACCTTTCACAATTGATCAGTGCCAAAATAAACAATAACTTTACTGTGTGGCCAGAGGTGTGTGGCCACAAACACAGCATGAATGCCTGCAGGGGGGCATTTATTATATTTTTTATCATCTTGCTTTGGAATACCTGTCGTAGTTAAAATACCTCTTGTTAAAATGTAAATAAATTTAGTTTGTGCATGATTAAACATTTAAAAATTTTTAACTTTTCTTTGTGATGCCTGTCATTGTCAAGAAAGCATTCAAAGCAAAGTCAAAAGGCTTGATTGACTTTGAATCTTAACAGCTAACTGTTATAAAACAATAAATAGGCTCTTTGCAGTTTAATAGTTATACATGCAGTTGAGAACATAAGAGACTGGAGAGCATGGAGAGTTGTGAGATTTGTAAACAAAGGAGTATATTAAAAGAGAAAGCACAAATTTTCCTTGTCCTCCATGACCATATATTGTTTATGTTGAGCGGGCAAACAACGACTGTGAATAATTTATTTATTTAAATCTCAGATGTAAATTTTCTTTTGTATTTCTGTTGATGCATAATATGTAAAAAAGTCACACTCACCTCCTGTAAACTTTCTGTAGACTGCTCCATATTGAACGTTTCGAAAAATAGTTTATAAAGCGCCTGCAACAATACGTTTTTGCTCAGCGGAATATTTTGGCGCGCTAGAAACATGAAATTTCATGATTTTACTTGATCAACAAAACTTGATTTTAAATAAGAACCCGGGGGGTTAAAAATACAAACCTGGGGTTTAAAAAATAAAAACCTGGGGTTTCAAAAAACAAAAACCTAGCTGGGGTTTTAAAAATGAAAACCTGGGGTTTTGAAAAATAAAAACCTGGGGTTTTGAAAAATAAAAACCTGGGGTTTTGAAAAATAAAAACCTGCGGTTTTACAAAATAAAAACCTGGGGTTTTAAAAATGAAAACCTGGGGTTTTAAAAATAAAAACCTGGGGGGTTTTAAAAAACAAAAACCTGGGGTTTTAAAAATAAAAACCTGGGGTTTTGAAAATAAAAACCTGGGGTTTTGAAAATGAAAACCTGGGGTTATAAAAAATAACAAACTGGGGTTTAAAAAAATAAAAACCTGGGGTTTTAAAAATGAAAACCTGGGATTTAATAAAAGCCTGAGTATTTCGTAATAAGACCTGGGGCGTTAAAAATAAAAGCTGAGGAATTGAAAATAACTTGTGCGTTTGCCAAACAAAAACCTGGGGTTTGGTGTCCCTTATGGGCCGCCGTAAGTTCTACACAAAATGTGCAATTCTAAACCCATTTGTGCAGTTCTTAAAACACAATTGTGCAGTTCTTAAAACACAATTGTGCAGTCAGCAAACTAGCAATAATAGCCTTAATTAAAACATTTACTCATTACCATTGTGGATGCTGCAAAAAATTCAAGAAATGCTGTCATTAATTGAGCATCAAAAATATAAACGTTTTCTGGGGGAGGACTCCAGACCCTCCTTTTTTCCTCACAAATCACTTACGTGCTGGGGTAATGGAAAAGAAGGTAAAATTGGGGTGAGCCCCCAAAAGAGATTAGAGTGGGAAAACCTAATATTCTTTGCTTTTATTATATATTGTATTCATGATTCCCAGTTGCATGTTTTGAAACAGTTTTTGTGAGTGGTTGGGTAAAACAAATCTTTGCCAGAACATAAGAGCCTCTAGATTCAAATTGTTTCGAGTTTGTCTGGCCTTTCTCCAATTCTTCCACCCAACCACACCAATATTGTGTCACCTTTTATGCAGGTAAAAAATCCTTCGACCCCCCCCCCCCAGTCAAACACCCGGTTGTCTTCGTAACTTCCCTACATGTGTGCAGTTATAAATTTTTCTTCAAATAAACCCTGTGTTTACAATAAGACTAATATCAAACGTTTTAGCTCTGTTTTGGAAGTGTTTTTACAGGACATTAAACAACAGTCCGCATTCTGTAACCTTACAAATGCAGGAAGAAATACTAACACAGAAAAACTAACACAGAAAAACTATTATTTGCAATGTGTATGTGTTTAAAAAGTTAATTGAAAAGTGAGCAGTATCATCACATTCCGTTTATAATTCTTTATAAAAAGGGCCACCAAATATTATAATTTCATTTTTTTCTCCAGTTTCCACTGACCCACTAGGGCTTTGCAGTATTTAAGTTTCTCCATAAGTTGTGAAGTTGGATTTTTTAGCAAGGTTTTTGATGTTAGTAATTTCGCAGCTTATCGAAATGTTGCTGCTCTCATTAGCTGTTGTTTGATTGTGCACAGTTCTGTGATATCTTGGTTTCCATGACTGGTAAGATATGTAAGTATTCTTTTATTAGATAATAACTATTGTTGGGTGATGTCCTCAATCTCTTTCTCGCCTTGTCAAACTGTGATACCTCCTCAGTCCCAAGATATAGGCCAGGTTTTGTCCTTGTTTTGTGTCAGTTTTGTTTTTCAACTGTGTTCCTAAAATAGACACATCTAAATATGTTTAACTATAAACAGGTGCATCACCACATACTCATGCCTGATTATCAGATTGAGTTGGTATGTTAATCAGCCCTTATTGAAGGTTATTTCCAGGTAATGTGTCAATATAAATATATCAATGTCAGTGCAAGTACCTTCGTCCATAATTCAGCTTCAGTTAAATTCTTCAATCTGTTTTTCGTGAGCAATATCTTCAATAACCTCCACTATCATTGCATTATGTTGAATGACTTCATGGTCACTGCTACAAGTTTCAATGCCACCAGTTTGCACAACATCACAACCAACCTCTGTCTCAATACCAACATCTTCACACCCAACCAATGTCTCACTACCCACCTCAACATCCTCCCAACCAACTGCTGTCTCTACCCACCACGACATTTCACAACCAACCATTGTCTCACTACCCACCATAGTATCATTACTAGCCAGACTCTCATCCACAACACCAACATCCTCACTTCCTGATGTACAACTTTCCTCAATATCCAACAACATCACTGGCCTTCCAGGTCATTACACTGATCAGTGCAATGTCCTCCAAAACCAAATTCTTTGTCATCCTCCCTGCTGGTTTGTACTATCCACTCCTGCAGTGTTCACAAATACCAGGTTACCCTCAGAATTTTCAATCTGAAGCACTTTGATTGACAATTGTACTTTTCTCTCCAAACATGTTTCAAGTAAGCCTCCTCTTTCTTGAAGTTGCTGGAGGGAAAGTGTGGTGCAAGGTTGGTCCTTGAGGAACTACTTCATAATTTCCCTTTCCATAAAAAAAAAACTCAATGTCTCCATTCTCACATGTTCTCCACCAAATTCCTTCACCTGCTAGTGCTAATAAGAAATCACAGATCCTTTCAAGATGAGCTTGCCAAGGTCTGTAATTGCTTACTAGCATCTGCTTAGGGATAACTGTGTTTCCAAAATCTGGCAGAGAAGATTCAAGCTTGGAAACATGAGCTTGTTGCATATCAGCACAGATATCTTATATCCACTAGATAGCGCATCCCATTTAGTAAAATTGAAGCCAAGAATATTCCAGTGGTTACCCCCATTTGAATAGATGGCGGCCATGTTGGTAGTTCCCACTAGCTAATACACGCTTAAAAACAACAATAACTTTCATCATTTGAATAGTTTAAAAACATATTTGGAATAGGTTTAACTTGATGTTTAAGTTCCCTGTTTAAGAAATAGAAAATATACGAATCTTCTCATTTCACGGGAATATCCCGAGTCTGCAATCAGGGTGTCAAATTTTTGAATTGCAAAATAATTAGATGCACTAGCTAGTGTAAATAAGATATCCTATGCATATCATAGGTTGTTGACTGGCCTTGAATTCTTTCTCAGCCTGGACTCGGGGACAAAAAAGTTGCCAATGATATGATCTGGGTGGTTAGAAGATGTCATTTGCGTTATTTTGTTCATGCTGTGTTAAATACTCATTCCTGTTCTTCAATGTTTGTTGATACGCCACTTATCAGTCTGTTTTGGATTGGTAATGTACTGTAATGTTGTGGAAGTAGTTACTTTCGAGTTGTCATTTGCTTCAAGGAAAATCCAATCACTCTCAGAACTGATTGTGCTGTTATCTGAGCTTCTGAACTGTAGGCTATTGTATATAGTTGAATTTCAACAAGGGTGTCAAGCAACAATTGAACTATTTGATTAACTGAGCCTCCAAGCTGATTTGAAACCACAATCAAAGCACAGTGCTGATCAATAGTTCGCTTTGTGTCTTTCACAATACACAATTCAAAAACAGCCTTCAGTTTAGAAGCCTCATCTTGATGATAGGTGGTCTAGTAGTTCACCAAATAGATTTTTGATGTGCTTCCCAATGTCTTGGAGAGGTTCAAAACCTAGAACTTCATAACCAGCACAGTAAATCGATTCTAAGGTTATGTTGGGACTGGTAAATAGATGGGCTGGTACTCTTTGCACTCCACACAACACCTCCTTTAGCAGATCTTAGACTCTTTCATCTTATCTCCTCCGTAGATTGTCCTAGCATTTAATTCGCATACCAAATTGGTTTTTGTTAGTCCATGAAATGGTTTGTTTGACATTGCCAGAGCTTTACCAAGTCGACCTTTCAAAACCAATTGCTGTCAATCTTCCAGTGATATATGTGGGCAACAAAATACATAATCAAGTTCATGCACCCGGTGGGCATTGGCACCACATACAGCACAGTAGAAATTTCCCACTTTTGTTGGCCAGCTTTGTATTGATGAGAAGGACTACCACCATGAAAAAACCTCATCTTGTCCACAATTGGTATACCAGAAGCTGATATACTGTGGGATCAGGGAGTTCATCCAAACATTCAAGTCTGGTTTCCACATAGCACAACTGATCTTCATCGGAGGACGAGGGCCTTGCCACAATGTACAGACTTGGAGCTTCGACTAATGACTGGATGTTGACCTTTTTTCTTGTTATAACTTCATACTCGTTGTTAGTGTAGAATGTGGCTGGGTCATATAGGCAGGTTGCCATTAACACAAGGTGAGAATGGTTAGCTATAGTTGAGAGATCATGCCATACCAGTAAATGCATGGTTCTTTCCATCACTTTTAATCTTTCTCTCATCTCGGTCTCATCCTCCCCATCCATGTTCTCGTTTGGCATGTCTAGCCTGTTCACAACTTTCTCTTCACTCATGCTACCTACATCTCTCTCAACTCATTCAGCTTTTGTTTTCTAATTTCAACCAGTGGGCATTTGCATCCTTCCACAAAAAGTGTGACTTTTCAAATGAACCATCCTCTTTGAGCACTAGCTTCTCATACTAAACAAAAATATACAGTTGGAATACTAATGTGGATCTGAATTTATTTTTCTATAGTGGCATACTGTATATGGAATCACAAAGAGGATTTAAATTAAAGTGCATGCATGGTCTGACCACATATAGACATTGTTATTCTACAAATCTGCCAAGTCAATTATTCTGGACATCAGTAAGTATACCAATGACTTAACTTAGTTATTATAATCAAACATTACTGGTTCAATATTGAAAATATAATTATAAAACAGTCATATGTTGTGTATGGTTTAAAACTATTTTCTCATCCATAATTCCACATAAGTTTGTCTCCATGAGAAGTTGAATTGATCATTCTTTATATATTGGGCAAGTAGTAATTAATATAGGTTGTTTTCCTTCAATAAGGTGGGCAATCTATTGGATTTTACAGGGAATAGTGCTTGGATGTTGTTGAATTTGAGCTGACATGGCTTGCAATCTTTGAATGTATGTTCAGTTTGCATCGCCACAGACAGTTAATTCCAAGCTTTGATCTTGAACGCTGTGGTCTACTGATTGAGCTCAGTGACCTTCCTGCGATTCCACTCAGTCAATTTCTCGCAAAGAGCAAAGAGATGGGGAAATTGCTTGAAATAATTTAAGATCTACAGGGAAGTTCTCCTTGCAGTCTTGGAATATATCCGAAAACCAGTCATATCTTTCCCGCATCAATCACATGTGACCTGTTGTCTTCACATTTGATATTTTCATCTGTGTCGACTTGTACTGCGATTTGCCAAGTGACTTCTCACGCAAAGCTGCACTTCAAAGGATTTAGGAATGTCCCACACATTAACAATGAACATATCGACTTAAATTCAATGAGCTACATACCCTATAATTTAGTGAACTTGTAAGTATATTGTACAGAGCCAATGATTGTGTTTCTTTACTGCTGTAGAAAGTTTGGGAATTTGCGCCTAAATTTGAAACTTGCGGATTTGCATCATGATCATGCAGATCTTGGGATAATTTGATATATGCCACTTGATGAATATATATTTTTGTGTGTTTTGTCGCAAACCGACTTATATACTTTGTGTATATTCATCAAACATATAATCAGTAGAAGTACTTTTAATGCTATTACAGAAAGCAAATAGTATATATATACATGCTGATTTCTTGTGCTGTTGTCTATCGTTATTATAAATATGCTGTTACAATGCACTATATCGTATTTTGAATATAAAAATTTGCTACGAAAAGTGAACACATTCTGCTGTTTTTGCCATGTTTGTGTCTGCCATGTTGTTAAATGTGACAATCACCATGGAAACAGCATATTTTGGTGTTTAAACATAGAATAAAGATCCATATAGAAGGGCCATGCACTTACGTCGGAAGCTTTGAAGTTTCTGTCCTCGCGCATGGTCGCATTACGCATGTTGCCCGCCATTTTCCTAGCAAGTCAATGACATTTTCTGGCCAATAAATACGCTGTACTGGCTGGCTGCTCTGCCTTCTGGCCAGTAAACTGCATATTTTTGCATAAAAAAATGCGGACACGTTGCACCGCTGAGTGGCCCTTCTGTTACTGATCTTTATTCTGTGGTTTAAATACGTATGACGTACAGCAGGGTAAATGTAAGGTTTTTTTATTGTTTTATGAGCTAAAACTATTAACAAAGAGACAAAGTTTCTTGAATGAATTTTGAAATAGTATGTTTATATATGAAAAACAGCAATTAATAAGGTGATTGAAAGTCATATTATGCACATGATCATCATATAATCTTACAACATAATCAAACGAGGGTCTAAATGTCGAATTCAGATCACTAACATCGGTATCAGATGAAACTAAACAGAGCAATTCTGCATCATTTTAAAGCACAGATTATGCTGCAGAGCCCCTGTGACCCAGGCATTAACATACCTGAGTTGTTAGCTTATTTTTATCAGGCTTCCTTATATATTGAAATAGATATATTTAACAGTACGTAGTGGAACATTCAGTAGCAAATACTATTTAAGATACATGAACAAACAAACACACCATAATTTATTGTAATATACAATATTTTTCTGTCATATAATTTAATCAAATTATTCATACTATAAAAAATATTATTTAAGTATAATTAGATAAGATCTTTATTTTAAATGAAATAAGACAGTTAAACAATTTGTAAGTTTTACAGGTGAAGTGAATTAAAGAATTTTGGACCACAAAATTAGCCAATATGTGTTGATATATGCAGAAGAATATCACTGTATTAAATGGATGATTCCAGCTATGACTATTTTTTTTTCTAGACAAGAAATCTAACATTCGAGCTCAAAAGAGCGTCCTAAAATTAGTAAAATTGCAAAGTTTTGGCAACGTTGCTAATGTGGAAAAGTTAGTTCCTCCAGTTCTATTCAATTTTTTTGCTTGGGGACTCGGGTTTTCGGATGATCCCGAAGAATCAAAGTATGTAACCTTACAGGACGATCGGTCTTTAAAGTTGTTTTCCATATGTCAGGATCTGCTGTACATTTTTAGTGGTGGTAGAACTGTGTGATTTACTCAGACCAAACGCAGCAAGTCTTCTTTGCACAGTTCACTTCCCTACACCCAGGGGCGTAGGAACCGGGGGGCATGGGGGGCACGTGCCCCCCCAAATTTTTTAAAAGGTAAAAAGTGCCCTTTTTTGTGATGAAAAGTGCCCTTTTCTTTCAAGCCTATCTGCATAATAAAATTGAAGGTGCCCTATTTGTTTCCTAAATACATTTACAAATTACATATGCGCTTTTACACAATTATAAGCTGGTTGTAAATGCTAATACAATGTTGTAAATACTAATAGAGTTTTGCGATGGAAAAAGCTTTTTTATTTCACAAACACTACGGAACCCAAATGACCTCGAACACGCCTGTTTTAAACGCGTAGTTTCACGCATGAAACATGCATGTTTGGCTTTAGAAACGTCCCAATTTGCCTTTGCATGTGTTTCACACGTGAACAGCTGAACTTTGACTTCATAGTTTTTGGGCGTTCTACGCACAAATCACGTGAAAGACATGCGTTGCTAAAAGCAAACGCCAACGGTGACGTTTCTACACATGGGCATTTATGTCGCAAACACTGCTTTAAAATTGCAAATATAGGATGCTCTTTTGTTTGTTAAACAGTAAAAACAATATTATTTGCCGTTCCGCAGTTTTCAGTTTTACACAAGCCA
>CACRXK020010428.1:0-17682 GCA_902702795.2 Paramuricea clavata | reverse complement strand
TACTCCAATTGTTTTGATTACTGTCAAGATAAATGTGTCTTGGCTCAGCACACCTATATGTAAGAGGATTTTCTACAGGCATGTTTATGCATTATTCCATTTCCGAAACGTAAGCACATGTACTGTACGTTCAGGTTCCAAGGTATGTGACAATGTGTTTAATTCTGGCTTTTTTGTTTTTAATTATGATTATTACTTTTTTAGGAGGATTTACTCAAGTCAGTTTCGCATAAAATGGAGAAAATACGTGAAGATTTCCCGCGACTGTACTTCTTAAGTGACGACGAGGTTCTTGACGTGTTAATCACCTCTAATGACCCACGAAAATTAATGCCCGTTGTAAGAAAATGTTTTCACGGCATCCAGTCTATCACATTTAGTTTTCCAGATGAAGGAGCAAAACCTAACACTGCATTAGACGCTGCTTTAAATGGTGTGTACCAGCTTATGTCTTTGTATTGATCCGCTGTGTAAAATATTTCTCATCAATAACATCTTGCGTGCCTTTCTTAAAACCCAGGTCAGGAGGCAGCATGACAGTTGATGAGAGTTGAGAAGCGAGAGTTTGTACCCCAGTCAAACGAGAACAAGAGTTACGTGAGAGTTGATGATTGTTGACTAGACATTACCAGTCAAACAAGCAAAAACTCTCAACTCTTATCAAGTTGCTCAACGTTTATGAGAGGTGACGAAATGGGTATGAGGGTTGAGGCGAATTGACGATCGAGCGCAAAGTTGGAACTCTTATCTTAGTTGCAACTCTCGAGAATGGGGGTTTAACCCACCTTAAAACACTCGCTAGTTATTCATATGCTTTTTGTCAAATCATGTCAACCTTAACATGTCACGAGAAGTGGCTTTATCCTGATAAAACTAATTTTTCTTTGTATAAAGCTCATCCTAATTAATATTCTTCATATAAAGAATACTAATGAGACGGCATCTATTTTGGTGGTGTTTTACATGCATGTAAATAATTTAAAGCGGTCTAATGTAGACGTGTTTTCTGATAAAACACTTTTTAAAAGAATGCTCACGGAGTCACGGGCTTTAAATAGTGGAAGCATTTCGCAAAAATAAGAGTGTGCAGGTGGTAGACACATTTTGGCTCTGGTTGACAAACAACAGCCTTTTCGCTCTCAGTAGTTTATTTCTGAAAATAATTTTTGTGTTTACTGGTTATTTGGAAATATTTTTTACCTAATTTATTCACCTCGTAGTGATATCTAAGCGAGCTACGTGTAATGTTAACAAACTTAATTAATTTAATTATCTTCTTTTAGCTCACCTTCTTCAAGTGACTGGTATTGAAGGTGAATTTGGAGAAACAATGGCCATAAGCGAAGCAATTCCAGCTGGGATGGACTCACAAACATGGTTAAAAGCTTTAGAGAAATCGATGAAAACGACCCTAATGATGAACTTCACAAAGTGCCTCATCAACACGTGGTCAAGAACTGAAGATGACACAGTCGTGAGTGACTTTGTTGAGAAAGGTGAGTGGTTACAAATTATGAAGGTTGCGTTTATACGTATATGTTTTGAACATGTTCTTTTGGTTGCCCAATTCATCCGGTCCTGGTGCGTAGGAAAGGGTAGGATAAAACTTTATTTGACTACGCTGGCCACTTCAACCGAAGCTGCTTTTCAAGTGGGGCGTAGATTATTTATAAAATGTTACAAAATATATAAAATACAAAATCTTTAAAGATGCGGTACAGTCCATATGTAAACAAAGGCTTTGTTTACATTTCGGTATCCAAAATATTGAATTTTAATCGACAACTATTTATATTTTCACGATTCTAGAGTATAATAAATTAAGAAGAGACAACAATCAAGCTTTGCAAGAACATAAAATGAAATAAAAACCTAAATAAAAGTTTTATAACTCTTATAGATAATTGATGCAAATTTGTCGACATGTACTATTTCTTTGTAGTATGTTGACATAACACTAATAAACCGTTTTATGATTTCCAAACTTCTTGGTATCCAAAGTTCTTGAAGTTTTTTTCAGAAAGTCATTATGCAATGTGACTTTTTGGTTTCCCTTGGTACCCATAAGTTCTTCTTCGTTTTCCTTGGCTCTCGTTGGTTCTACTTGGTTCTTGTTTCTACTTGGTTTTGATGGTTCTACTTGGTTTTGATGGTTCCCCTTGGTTTGTCTTCGTCCTCTTTGGTTCTACTTGGTTTTCGTTAGTTCTACATACTTAGTTCTGCTTGTTTCGCTTTGGTTTTCCTTGGTATACCCCTTGGTTCTTGTTCGTTCCGCCTCTTTCAACTTGATTCTCATTTGTTCTACTTCGTTCTACTTGGATCTGCTTGATTCTTCTTCGTTCTCGTTAGCTCTACTTGGTTGTCCTTGGTTCTGCTTGGTTCTTCTTCGTTCTTTTTTGTTCTCCTTATTTCAGCCTGGTTCTCCACGATTCTCCTTAGTTCTGCTTGGTTCTCCTTGGCTCTACTTGGTTCCACTTGGTTTGGTTTCGTTTTCTTGGTTCTGCTAGGTGCTACTTAGTTTTCCTTTGTTTCCCGTGGTTCTCTTTCAGTTTCCTTGGTTCTTCTTGGTACTACTTCAAAAAGAATAGAACAGAATAGAAAAGTGTTTTTTATTTGTTGTATATTTTCGTACTCTTGTGACAAGGCAACTACAATTGATCCCGTTTTTTCTTGTTTAAATGCTTTAATTATTCTATATTCCTATACTTTTTTCTTGATTTAAAACTCGTGTTGTTGCAGTTCAGTTTTTGTGCGAATGTGTCTTTTGCCTAGAAATAGAAGCAGTGTCGAAGTGGTCAACAATACTTGCAGTCCTGTTGTTTTGTTATGGCCATGAAAGTACTTGCCAAAATTCAACGCGTCCAAAACTCAGCGAAATATAAGAACACAAACTTCTCAATCAAAACAATATTCAGCTACAAATATTGAAGAATATAGGGGAACAAAATAGGATAGTTTTTGTGGTGCATACTCTCATATTGTTTTCAAAACAAGCATAAATTTGTGACGTTCTAGAGAGGACGTGAAAACACCCCGAATGCCTTCCTAAACATAACGTGAACGACGCCCTAGACTAAACCGGAAGTGAAATCCCACATGCCACGCCATTTTCACGTCGACGTCTTGCTAAGTAGTCTAAAGGCCCGTTTACACTTGCAATTTCTAGTGCGATTTTCTTCTTCTGATGCATATGAACGAGTAAATGAGTAACGAATGTTCTGAGTATGTGTACTGTCATATGAACATTCATAACTCATCTACTCGTTCACATTCATCAAAAGAAGAAAATCGTATCAAAAATCGCAGCAAAAATTGCAAGTAATGATACTTGGAAGACTCCGCATTCATGCTGTTTTGTTTGGCGCATGCACTTTCACGTTGTAATATTTAATATTTATTTTAGGTCAACTTGAGGAGAGTGCTGTTGCAGATGAGATTCGAGATGCAGGCACCACAGCTGCAGCAGATCAGAAAGAAGAGATTCCGTTTCTTCTCCAATATCCATCTCAATGTATACGTTGTGTTGAAGCTGTTGTTTGGTCCAATAAAGTATCTCATGCTCTTGTGTGCGAAGACCAGAGTGACCTGAAAGCTTTATGGTTTGTTTTATTTACTATTCCTAACACAATGACCTCAATATTAACAGAAATTCCTCTTAAGGCAACGCCGCGGTCAAAGATCCGCTTATCGTCAGCAGGCTTGTATTCGAAAGACTGGAAATAGTGGAAATAGTGGAAATAGTATTGTTATGAAACTCTAGAAAAAAGTGTAAATATAAAATTCCTGAACTTGTTGTATATCTTAGCTGTTTCCTTATAGTAAGTCCATCTATATTTACCCCTATTATTTCAGCAGACATTTCCCCCACCATTTTCGTAGTGCGCCTCTGGCAGTCATTGTATGACTATTAGAGACCTTACGATTTTATGACGGCAACGCGACGGCCAAACAAACTCCTTCAAATAAATGGTAGTCAAGATAATTCGTCGTATATTATCAATCGTATGAATTTAATACAGTCTTAGAAGTTGAAGACATGGGTTTTATGGTTGCGAAAAGTTCTGCTGAACTCAGTTTGAAGTTGCACTTATTGCTGCTTGAAATACAGCCGTTGTTGATAGACGCGAAAATATGTGATTTGGCGTTGTAAACGGAGCGAGGACAATGTTCATATATTGTAATTACTCAATTCTTTTCAATGATCTATTGTATTAGTAGCCGTTGCCGTCGCGTTGCCGTCCTTAAATCGTATAAGGTCTCTAATATCTGATCATGGAGCAGAGCTGTGGTGAGAGGGTCAGTTATAGCAGCTAATCGGACCCACCACCCTGACAACATTCTCTGTGGGAGGAAACCGGAATACCTGGAGCGTTGACTCTTCCCGTAATTGTACTGTATTTCTTGTCCCAGCAAGGCGGGATCCCGGCAACTGATGCCGGGTTCATATTTGCACACATGCTGTATCACGAGCGGGATATCGGCAACTACTGACTCGTCTTTCCTAGGCGGAATCATTAATAGACGGCCCATGCAGATAATCCTAGACCTGCATTGCTACTCAATATCAATTACTGTAGTGCTCATTATTATCAATGAATTTGTATGTTTATCAATTTAGCATGTTTACCTCTCGCCAAGTAGAAGATTATGGAAAAGTTCTAAGTGTGAAGAACTCAAGAAATCTAAAAACAGTTGCTCGTCTTCGTCCCGTTCTGCAGTCTTTGTTGGTCTGTGCACTCCATCAGAGAGATGTTGTAGAAAGTATGTTTAAAATCTTTTCATTCTACTGTAACTCTTTCTCGTTCAATGATTTTTATACGCAAAGATAGAACCTCTCTGCGTTGGTAAATGTAAAATACTCATTAACAAGTTACCGTGACGTATCTGCCCGATACAGACCAAAACGTGTTCGAAAGTATTTTCAACTTCTCCAAAGTTGCAATCTTTCTCCAAAATTTAAAGAAATTTAAAAAAAACTAAATGTTGAATTTGCTTTTTTAAACAAAATTCTGTAATATAGTTCGCGCAAACGTCATTTTTCTATCAAGTCAAAATTTCACTACAAAAGATTATTTAATTTTACAAATCTCAAATGAATATAAAATTTACAAATCTCAAATGAATATAAGAACTAGCCTCCTTCGCAGGCCTCTCTATGCTCTGTATGGGTTTTAGCCTGCGAATGCACCCGATTCCTCGGGTGAGATGCCTGCGGAGGAGGCTATATAAGAACATAGTTGGGTGTCTGAAACTATTCAAGTGTTTCAAGGTCTCAAGTGAATATTAACATGGTTAGGCTGTCCGAATATTGGACTACTTTATAATTCAAGTGTTACAATGCCTCAAATGAATATTGACATCATAGGGATGTCCGAATTTCAGACTATGTTATTATTAGTTGTCAAGGTTGCTCGATTCCTTAATTTAAAACCAGTTAAGTTGATCCACATGCAGATTGATCTGTTTCATAGATGTAGTGTCTATACCTATGATACGTACGTGTGCTTTGGGGTTCAGATATTACATTCCTGCGGCAAGCATGAACATCATATTGAAAAAAGTAAAAATTGCTTTATTTAAACGGCCATGCAGGTGTAGTAGTGTCGTTGCACGACTGCATAAAATCAACAATTCAAAATTATGGGATAATATCACAAAACAATTGCAATAGATACTCAAAATGGTTATCCATCATGGACAACAACAGACGTTAAGTTCACAACTGTACTGAAGCACTAGCTAGCTTGTTTGATAAATTCACGATTTCTACTTCTACCAGCACTTGTGGTGTGGTGGTCACCGCGCTTGCCTTTCATGCTTGTAGACCCAGGTTCACTCCCTAGTCGGACCTCTACTCAAGGTCTTAAAACAATGGACCTTTAACCTTATAACTAAAATTTTGATCTAGACAAAAATTTCATCACAGCTTGAAAGAGCATCACAAAATTAGTAATATTCCAAAGTTTCGTTACGATATGGGAACACCCAATTTGGGTATCAATTTCCCGTTTGTAATCTAAAATGACTGAAAATTGCAAACTTCGCAAGGCTATATTATCCGCATTTTTACAACATTTCGCAACGAAACTTCGGAATATTACTATTTTTGTGATGCTCTTTCAAGCTGTGATGAAATTTTTGTCTAGATCAACATTTTAGTTATAAGGTTAAGGGTCCATTGAGGAGAAAGTGCTATCTTTACAGTGACATCAGTAAATGGTTACTCTTTCGCGTCTTCTTGGTTAATTAAGGGCGTCAAAATCGTAGGTACCTCAGATCCCCTAAAAATTACATGGGCAATAGTCTGTTGGTAAATCCGCTCACCTATGAGTGAGAAACTCAATAAAAAAGAGAAAAAAAGACCATAGTAAGGTCTACAGATATGACCACAATAAGGGAATAAGACCAGACATCTGCTATAGAAACCTCGGTTTTTTGCATGTGACATTGCACCCCTTTTTATGAAGTAGTTTCAATATTTTTAAGAAATGACTAACTTCTTTGTCTTTAAATTCCAGGACTTTTGGCATGCAACGCTGCTTGTTCACATTGTTTTGAGTGGCAGAGCTGTCTTCAACATAAAGCGTCCTTAAAACAAGTGTTTGACACAAGATATTGCACTGGATTGCCTGGAACATATAATACTGAGTCTTCACAAGGTAACGTGCCTACCTGATGATTAATATGTTGAATTTGTTTAGAAGGATATGGGATTTCAATGTTACACTCGGTTTTTATTCTTGACAACATAATTTATGTCCATCCTGTTTGATGTTATTCACAATGGGCGAGCTCTCCCATGGCTGTTCTAACTGAAACCCAGCATCCACTATATTCCTTTCCCAAATTGCACTTAAGATCCTGAAGTGTTGGTGATGGTGAGATGTGTGTGATGGTGTGGTGTTGGCGATGGTGAGGTGTGGGCGATGGTGAGGTGTGGGCAATGGTGAGGTGTGGGCGATGGTGAGGTGTCGGGGATGGTGAGGTGTGGCTGATAGCGAGGCGTGGGTGATGGCGAGGTGTTGGTGATGATGAGGTGTTGGTGATGGTGAGGTGTTGGCGATGATGATGTGTTGGCGATGATGATGTGTTGGCGATGATGAGGTGTTGGTGATGATGAGGTGAGGTGAGATGATGGTGTTGGTGATGATGATGTGTTGGCGATGATGAGGTGCTGATGATGATGAGGTGCTGGTGATGATGAGGTGTTGGCGATGATGAGGTGTTGGTGCTGGTAATGGCGAGGTGTTGGTGAGGTGGTGGTGTGGTGATGGTGATGGTGTTGGTGATGGTAATGGTGATGGTAATGGTGTTGGTGATGGCGAGGTATTGATGGCGGTGAGGTGATGGCGAGGTGATGGTGATGGCGAGGTGTTGGTGAGGTGTTGGTTTTCGTGATGGTGTGTAAACAACAACATCAAACTGGTGTTGTAAATTCGTTAATATATCATATGCTATTGTATATATGAACATGGCCTAAATCCTCTTTTATTAGATACAATATCTCTGGACATGAAATATGAATTTGAAGGTTACGATGTCGCCATCCTTGGTTCTAGGTTCCCGTACGAGTTTGAATACCTCAGCGAGCGTGCATCTTTATTTGTATCTCCGCTGACAGAAAGATGTTTCTTGGCTCTGGCTTTGGCCCTGGATCAATACTCATGTGGGACCTTGATTGGATTTAATGGATCTGGCAAGACTGAAACAATCAGGGAACTAGCAAAGGTAGAGTCATTCACTGGTTTATCTATTGTGATGTTTTACTGGGGCTTCAGGGTTTGGAACACAAGGTTTCAATTTTGACAAATATATAATTAGTATTATAATTGTAGAACCATTTAATATTTTTATATAAAGAATAGTGTGTTCAAATTAACAATGCGGTCATCTGATCCTGCCCACGTCTATTTATGGTGTTGAGATCTCAATAAGTGTGTAATCTGCGTTGTTATTTGAATGCAATGCTAAATTTTTCTAGGAAATTAAAATAACCAGTAAGCGGGATGCCTCTCAAGCAGGATCATATCTTTATAATCAGCATGATAGAAACATCTCGAACGGTCTGTGCCAGTGTAGGTAACGACGATGACAAGACAGATTGAGGAGATACAACTACCTGAAAAATATAGGCAGAACTTCGGCGTTTCGATTCTTTTTTGCTGATGTTCCTCTAAGTGTCATTATCTGAAGCCAAAGGTTGCGGGTTCGATTCCCACCGCGATCAAGCAATTTTTGAGTTTGTCCTGTTTGCCGAGTAACATCAGCCAAAAATTAAACACCTTATTTCAACACCACAATCATCAGATGTTCATCTTGATGCAATGTTGTTTACTCAAAAATTTCTTCGGTTCTGGAAATTAATATTTTTAACGTTATATGACATATATGTCGAAAATACTTTTTTTGTATTGTAGTTGATGGGCAGACATCTTGTGTTCTATAACTGTTCTCAATCGATGGCCAGCTCAGTTATAAAAAGAATGTTAACTGGAATGATTCTTAGTGGTACTTGGGTGTGTTTCGAAGATGCTCATAAACTATCTCAGTTAATGTTATCTATACTTGGTGATTACTTGGGGAGTGTCAGGCAGGCGTATCAATGCTTGATGATGAACAGAAATAATCAGTACCTAGTCAGAGGTCAGAGCAAAGAAAACCATGGTGAAAATGCTACGAAGGTGAGTTTTACAATAGTTTTGAGTCGCTATATATGTGTAGTAACTAAAATCGTCTTGAAAAGAGCTGTCTGTCAAGAGCAGCGCAACCTAGTTAAAAGTTACACTCTTGTTCAAATATCATTCAGCAAATCAAGTAATAAAATGGTAGATATAGACCTGTCTGTGAATAATGCAAAGGAATTGTTTCTCCACTTAGTTTTAGTTACGAAAACTTGCAATGAAATATGCATCTTTTTAGGTTTTCGACTATTTCCTTCGGTTTATTAATTTCAATTGTTTTCGTATGAAATATCTTAATCCTTTCTTAAGACCATAACAGACTGTACAGTTTTTGCATGGGATGTTGGTTTTTTTTTATTCCAGGGCATCAGAAACTTTAAGCCTTACCGGTCGATGGTTGAGAAATAAAATTTGTATCTTTTGTTTTTACGTTTCAGGAACCATCTAATAAAGAACGAAGCAACAGTGTCACAACACTTGACTCCTTAACTCAGCAGGAATCGGTTTCAAACACATTTAAGAATGAAGCTCGTGAAAACTCAGTAAGTGCGTTCTATCCTAATTGTTTTCATGTAGTGTTGATGCTTAAAGTGCCTATGACACGAAATTTCACCCCAAATGTTTATGATTGCATTGTAAAGAACACTTAAAATGACTTCATAATTTCTTTTATAGAATTTTTGTAACTTGCTTCCTTTGCAAGAATTCAACTTTGTTTCATATGCAAATATCACCGGTGTGACATCACATCGCATAATGACATTTTGAAAATGTAATATTTTACCTTGATAAAATATTTTTACAAACAAATACAGAGGGTTAATTAGCAGTTATGAAATTAATACATATACAAAAGCAATTTTTAAGTTTTTTTAGATACGTATTCGTCAACAAAACTATACTTTTCTGAAAACTCATTATGTGATGTGATGTCGCACCGGTGATATTTGCATATGAAACAAAGTTGAATATCTTGAAAAGGGAGCAAGTTACCAAAATTCTATAAAAGAAATTATTAAGTCATTTTAAGTGATCTTTACAATGCACCAATAAACCTTTGGGGTGAAATTTCGTGTCATAGGCACTTTAAATAACTGAATCCGAAAATTGAATTTGCACAATCAACAAATCGTGTCCTGAAAGCTGACTTGCACTCAGTTAAGTTATATATGCGGGTGACTGGAAGCCTCAGTGAAGTTTCCAACCGCAGAAAAAAATAATATTTAGTGTAGTCAACGTAGGACATTAGAACAGCTGTGTTTTTTCCAATTGAGATCTTAGTCGCCAAAAATTATTTCTCAAAAATTATTTCTTATGTTGATTGTTGAACACTCGATCATCTTATATGATTTTATGAAAAATGTTTTCTTTGTATAGGTAAAAAAATCCACAACAATTTCCCGACGGTTTTCTATCTGTGAGAGCAGAAATATTGACGTGAGAACTTACTATGGAGACACGCAACCATTGCCAGTTTCAATCCCAGTTACAGAAATTGAACCGAACAGCGACTGTCAGGCTATTTCGGATAAAGAAGAGGATACAATTTTGATTAAACAACCAAGTGATCATTCACTGGGAAGTATTGTATTTAATGGTTCCTTACTGAAGACCCATTCTATGGCTGCATGTTTTATGACAGTTACACCAGATAATGATGGCTACCTTAATGTGCCCGAAAATCTTAAGGTATTTAAAATTAGCAATCGCTTGAGAGCTTTTAAACTAAGCTTGTAATCATACTGTACGTGTGTTAACATAAACGCCGATTGCTTAAAAGCAATCGCCGTTTATGTTAACACACGTGCAGTGTGATTCATTAGCAAGATATCAACAGTGTTTGTTTGAAGACAAGAATCCTAATCAATCACTTTTACGTTCGTGATTTTAAGCACGATTCGTTGTTGCTGTCTTTCATGGGTGGAATTCCTTATTGGACAAGAATTATTATATAGACAACTACCGGATATAAGCTATATTCTGCAATCCGATTGGCTCTCTACTAGCAGGGTATTACCTCAGACCCTGCTAGTAGAGAATATTATAGCCATAGAGGAACTCCCAGCAATTGTTTCCAGGTTAGCAAGTAAATTTTTAATATTTAAACTGGTTAAAAAATATATTTTTGAAAAAAATTATGCCGAAAGAGCGAAGATAAAAACATGAAGAGAATATAATTTTTTGGAAAAATTTAAAAGCAAAAACACTTTATAGAAGCCAACAAGCACTAGCTTATTTTGTCTAAAAATCTCTTAAATATGTAGGAATTTCAAGTTTAGCAATGTTCGAAGTACCCATTTGATAATGACGAACATGTGGATTGCGGATTGGTAAACTAACTGTCAAAATATTACCATACGGTAAAACCCCGCATATAAGAACCTAGAATTTAAGAACCTAGAATTTAAGAACCTGTTAGGATAAAAAATTCATTTAGAAATAAGTAAGAAACTGTTTAAGCTAGAATTTCAAAGCAGTTCTTATTTTATCAAATAGAGTCAAAATTAAAAATTTATAAATCAAAGAAAATAAGCTCTTCACAAAGTAATGGAAATGACACAAGAACCCAGGATCTTCGCTCGAAACGTCGAAATTCGCCTTATATTTTTCAGGTAGTTCCTGCCAACGAAAGCTTGTTAATACGTTTGGCTGGCAATGGGGGAGGTTGTTGTCCGAAAAAAAAATTTTCCGGAAAATTTTTTGAAATAGGGGCCCCTAAAAAAAATTTCCCCAGGGCCCCCGCCAAGCTCTCGGCGGCCCTGTCTGTAAGCAATGTTTTCCAGCATCATGGATTGTTAGATAATTTGTGCATAATTTTTAAAAATTATATACCACACTTACGAAAAAGAGTCGCTTTTTTCTTAAGAAAATATTAAGAACCTATTTAAGAACCTGTTTAGCCCAATCTCCTGGTCAGCACCATGTACATAAGAACCTGTTTATGCTTACTTGGAAAAATCTTGGTTCTTACAGTATATGCGAGGTTTTACTGTACTGAAGAGTCTGTAAATGCAGTGATAGTTGTCTATATAATAAAACAGTTATTCTACTCACTTTCGTCGTATGTGACTGATAGCTATTAGCTCATATACGACTCGAGTTCGAAGAAGAACTGTTAATTATTCAGAGCACGGTCAATGTTATCTGGCAAGACAGAAAATTGAATCGGATAGCTTTGATCGAAGTTTGAATAGTAATACATAAATGATAAAGATAAACGGTAAGATCCTTTAAAACTGCTGTCGATACGAACCCTCAGCACTTTATACTGTACAAACCTTTCAGGCATCCTTGCGAACTGTTTCTATGATGAAGCCAAGTGTGAATAAACTGCTTGAGGTGTTGCTGCTATGTAATGGGTTTAGTGATGTTAAAAATCTGGCAGAAAAGATCATGTTTTTCACTCAAGTTATTTATGACGAGGTATGATGAATAATAGTAAAGTACCCAACTAATAATTTTCTGATATCGATTTCCCCTTGTCATGAGTTGTAACCAAAAACACTTCTGCCAGTGAAGTGCACGTGGGGCAAGAATTTAAAAATAGTAGAGCCAAAGATGGCTTCCAGTTGATGAATGTCTCAAGTCTCTCCATGCAGTTTCTCTACAATAAAGGCAATTAGAAGTCCAGTGCTGAAGATGAGTCCGACGTCCAGTATCTATTTTGTCTGTACCTAAGATAGACCCGGTCCCTTCTTCAGCGGATTCGTGTCTTTCTGCTACCAACATCTTCACCAAGGGCCTTGACCCGAAACTTCAAAGTGTTTTGATCCAATCATTTTTGGTAGTTACAACATAAACTAACACCAAGTTATTGTAGGATACTATACTGTCCTACCACCTTGGATATAATTTTATTAAAAAATTACTTCTTACCTCTCGAAGATTACGCCATTATATTTATTAGGATATTTTTCCTCAAACATAAAGCCATGTAATTTGAATGGTAATATCCCACAGAATTCACTCTGCCAAGATATCTGCAAGAAATGAATGAGAATGAACCATGTTTACAGTTTTTATTATACAGTAGCATGGCTCTTGTCAGCATTTGTGTTGCAAGTTGCCGCAAAATTGCCTCTATAGCGTTGTCTTGAGTATCTGTTTTTTCCATCCCTTTACAGTTACCATCTGTGCACCAAATTGGACCAAACGTTTTAAAGGCTGCCATTGTCATGGCTGGAAATAAATTAGAACGTGATGAAAATCTTACTGAACCCTCTAAGGATGAAGCGGTTCAACAAAAGGAAGAAATTCCTGATCAACCCAGTCAGGATGAAATGAGAAGTACGTTCATTATTAAGACATGTCAGCCGTCGATAAAGTTCGATTTTATTTCACTTGTCCAGGGCGCCGAGATCGGGTGCTTAAGATTGCTTAACAGAGAAAAAGAATCCTAGCTCCGTTAAGCCTGTTCTCCAATAGAGAATTTCTTTAAAATTGTTAAAATTGAAAAGAATTTATTAAAAATGTAATTAGTTCCAGTCGAAAGCTTATAAGACAAAAGATTCGCGCGACAAATTTCGCTGGTGGAAAATCGGCTTTAGTGCCGGGTACTATCGAATAAATTAAGGACAATTGAAAATTTCGAAACCATACCATACCATGCGTACCGTACCATGCATACCATACCCATACCCATACCATGAAACTCATTAATAATTCATGAAGAAAACGCAAAAGAAATCATGACCGTGAAGGAGTTATCTGATAAAAAATCAATGACATGCTTAACTACCTAAACTTTAAGTTCAATTTTCTCACCACATATCATTAATTTATGAAACATTTTTGAAGAATACGAATGTTCTCATCAAGACGTTTCACAGGCCATTTACAGCATTCGCGTCCGTGTTGTATCGGGTATAGAAACTCTCGCCTTCGACTCGAGTTTGTATATCGATACAACACGGCCGCTCATATTGTAAATAGTACATACCATACCATACCATACCATACCATACCATACCATACCATACCATACCTTCTCAAATTCATTAATAATTCATGAGCACTTCAGCCAATGATAATCACCTATTTGATCACAAGATGCCATTTGGATAACCCAGTGAAACTTGATGAAAGTCACTAGTGTTTTCATCAAATATCTTAATTACGCATGCAAAATTACTTGAATAGAATTCCTAATTACGTTATGCTTGGTTAAGAATTCTATTCAAATCAGCAAACGAAAAACATTCTGTTACGTCTCGATTCATTTATCACAACTCGAGCTCGTGTCTCACCGGGATATCCAAACACGAAATCCCCGTGAAACACTTGCTGTCGTTGTTCATATATTACATACCATACTATACCATACTATACCATACCATACCATACCATACCATACCATCTTGTGTTTGTGTTGCTGAGTGTTATCTAACTGTTATTTTCTCTATTAAAGGCATCGCATCATCCGTCTCACTTCTCGAGGAATTCGAAAATCGAACTAAGGAGGAAAGTGCTATAGTGTATGGTCTGTTCAGTGTGCTATGCCCGAAGCTTGATGACGAAAGCAAGACATTAGTGTGTGGAAAGATCGATGCAATATTTACTCACACTGTCCTAACATCTGCTACTCAAACAGATGCTGAATGTGTGGCTGAAGCAGTGAGGGAACAACTTGGTGCAGAATCTATGCAACCAAACATGGATCTTGTTTCTAAGGCAAGTTAGTTTGTATAAAACCACAATTCAAGGTTGTATTATCAGTAACTGGCGTTGGCATACAGTTGCTATATCGCACCATATCATGCATGCCATACAAAGTGCTGCACTGGAATCTCAGGACCGCATATTGAATTCTGTCGAATGGCGTATAGTTGCATTTTTGATTAGGTCTTAAATGATGTAGTCCAACAAATTTTTTAACATGCAATACCGTCCTCCGAAACCCCCATTCCATCATTTTATACCATGTTATAAGTACTATTTAAAACACGAGTAGGAGTGTTTTATCAGATATAAAACGCGAGGTCATATAAGTTTGATCAGCCAGCGAAACGCGAGATCATATAAGTTTGATCAGCCATGTTTCTCGATTTTTTTACTCATTTTTAAAGCGTGCACCACATTCAAACGTTTGTATCTCACGTAATATTACATGATATTTTTAGGGCTGTATATCAAAATCAAAGTTAGCCTTTCCTCAATACAATAAAACTTATTTGAGTGTAATAGCTTTTATAGTTTTTACCTTACATAAAATCAAACCACGCAAGTTTTTTGGGGGACACCCGGTATATATCATACCATACGTGCCACGCCATTTCATGTCACAACATAGCTGAATGCGTTTTCTTGCACATTTTAGGTGATCCAGTTGTATCAGGTGTTACAAATCAATCATGCCGTCATTATATTAGGTTTATCTGGCACTGGCAAGACCACAATCTACAAGACATTATGCAAAGCAATTAACAGTCTCAACACTCAATTTGCCTCCCGTGTTTCAGAAAAAGAAAGTAGAGCGATGGAAAAAACAAAATATCCGAAAGTTAATCTCACCGTTCTGTTTCCTCGAGCAATGAGTGAAAGTGAGGTGAGTATTCATTGGTAGAAATTGTTTGTTTGCGTGTTTGCCTTGCTTGCTTGCTTGTTTGTTTGTTTGTTTGTTTGTTTGTTTGTTTGTTTGTTTGTTTGTTTGTTTGTTTGTTTGTTTGTTTGTTTGTTTGTTTGTTTGTTTGTTTGTTTTTGTTTGTTTGCTTGTTTGTTTGTTTGTTTGTTTGTTTGTTTGTTTGTTTGTTTGTTTGTTTGTTTGTTTGTTTGTTTGTTTGTTTGTTTGTTTGTTTGTTTGTTTGTTTGTTTGTTTGTTTGTTTGTTTGTTTGTTTGTTTGTTTGTTTGTTTCATTAGATAGATAGTTATGCGATTGGATTTTAAGAAACTGGCGTTTGTTTCTGTTTATTATTTTTATTCGATTTATAAGCTCTTGCAAATTCAAAGTCACTTGCATGCCTGAACACATGCAAAATAATAGAAATAGCCTCTCAATTGGAATGGCACAACAATGACACAAGGCGCTTGCCATAGGCGCTTGCCACGTACTTCCTTTTTGTTAACTGAATTTACTTTTTTGTCACTGAATTTTGATCAAATTGCGCTGCATGCTCTTACGGTCTTATTGGTCTTACCTAATCAGGATCAGATATTATTAAGGCATAATCAAACGAGAATGAGAGTGACTGAGATCTGGCAGTCACGCGACCTTGGTTTGCAATTCTTTAATGCTTTTCCAACACTATAACACTCATCAGACCTTTATTTTGTTAATGTAGAGCTTACGATCTCTCATGTAACAATGCGTGACTGCGAACTTTTATAAACTCTCATCGTCGCTTTAGACCTGTAGCCGCGGCAGCAATTGGGAAAAATGCAGTCGTGTGAGTGTAGGTTCTCTAGCAGGAATCAAAACATCGATCATGCATTTTCGGTGCAGCCTTCCACCAGTTTAATATACTTGAAAGGTTTCGTAGCTGGAAATTTCGAGTGTAAATGTTATGCTTTTATTAGACCTATGACTATAGTTGCAAAAAATGCAACTTAGACCCTGTAGCAGGATTCGAACCTGCCTCCCTGTCAGAGTTCAATATAATTCTGAAAACTTGGTCTGACATTCTGTCAGACCAATCCATGTTTTGGTCGGTCATGATCGGACACTTAATTATTCTCTTGATGAGGGACGTTGTCACTTGTCACAGTACTATAAATCAAAACCGTAACAACTACCAAAAGTCCAAAACCATATATGCATATGCATAATGGTAAACAAAATTACACAATATCAACGAAAACTTACTCAGTAACACTATATATAATACAAAATATTTCTCTTAACAAACGAGATAACATTGTTGTTGTATGGACCGTGACGAAGTCTGATTCCGTGATTGTCTAGCTGACGGAATCGTTGTTTGCATGTGTTAAAGATTACATTTTGATAAAAAGATTTGCAACAATAAAGGAAGAAATATTCAAATTAATGAGACAAAACGATCGGCCATAATGTCCGTGCAGAGTAATCAGTAGATGGCCATATGAGCATTTTGCTAGGCTAATGACAGGTGGCCGACCGTTATATTGATTCCTGCTCCCTATGACTCCCTGTGATTTGGGCATCTCACTCGATAGAACGAAGTGTTAAGGAGGCTCCCTACAGTTTCCAATATATATCAGTGTTTTAAACTAAAAGCTAAAAAAACTAATTTTCCCCACAAACCATTGTTTCCTCTTATGTAAAAATGTAATTTTAACCCACAATGGCTACTCTTCATGTTAGCATAACAATTAACATGACGTCACCGTCTATATGGCCTATATCAACCAAAAACGCCGTCTTAGCGGACAAATAACCACGGTGACCTACCTGTTTTATTGGAGAAAATACATTGTTATGAAGTTTTGAATCTTTTTTGGAAGTTATTTGAAAATCGCCAGTGTAGTTTTCGAGATACTGAATTTCAGCCTTTCCAAAGGCTAAAATGCAATCTTAAAGACTGAAATTCAGAATCTCGAAAACTACACTGGCGATTTTCAAATAACTTTCCAAAAAGATTCAAAACTTCATAACAATGTATTTTCTGCAGTGAAAAAGGTAGGTCACCGTGGTTATTTGATTTAGGACATATAGATGGTGACGTCATGTTGTCATGGTAACGTGAAGAGTAGCGATTGTGCATTATAATCACTCTCTTATGTAAGAGGAAACAATGGGTTGTGCAAAAAATTAGATTTTTGGATTCAAATAGCTTTTAATTTAAAACGCCGACATATATTGGAAACTGTAGTGGGAGCCTCCTTATTAAAGGGTTTTGTAGATGGAAATTTCGAGTTTATTTTTTATGCATTTATAATAATAATAATAATAATAATAATAATAACGAATTTATTGTAGCCTTCCATTTTACATGGCTCTTCATCTACAATGTAACTACTTATTTACTACTTATATACTACTTATAATATATGCTACTTCTTATCATTAGTTAAAACATTAAAATA
>CACRXK020010427.1:0-17683 GCA_902702795.2 Paramuricea clavata | reverse complement strand
GGGGGGGGGGGGGGGGGGGCTCTTGCCTCTTAAAATGTAGACATACTGTACAACATCACATGTCCAACCCCCCTTGTTCTCTATACCATTTCTTACCTTCAACAACTGGACTTCCACATCATCGTGAACATTATCAATCTTAACCCTCTCCTCTCTAATGACCAAACAGTCGCTAGCGACCTTCAATGGAATCTCCGTATCAACGATGGCTTGTTCAAGCCTCGCTTTAAACTTCAACAAACTTTCAATCTCGCTGTTCGACTCTTCATGTTGTCTATCTAACTCTGCTTTCCAGTAATTTACATCCGTGACGCGCTGATCTAGCTTTTTATCCACATCGCTTTGCGTTCGTGTAGTGGTTTGGTCCGTTTCAACAACCAAACGATTCGTTTCGTCGCGAATTCGTTCAGCAGTTTGCCGTTCCTTCTCAGCGCTCGAGTATTTTAGCTTGTTCGAATGCCGCCATTCCTCGGGGAGATATTTTGGAGGACGTTCAACCAAGCGGGCCATTTTTATTGCGAGAAAAAAGCGATTTTATGAACGAAATCTGTGCAAAGTTCCGAAGACTACAAGTTGCAATTTCTTTTTGTATACATGTGAAAGTTTGTGTACTGTTGCTTAGCAACAATAAATTGCCGGCCAATTCGTGTTTCCACTATAGGTTCAAATTTTCCTGAAACTTTAAATTAGCTTTAGCTTTAGTTTATAATTTCAGTGCATTTTGCGAAAAACAACCGTTTTAAAACATTATATCCAAGTTTGTGAATTTGAGTGTGTGGCCACAGCATAGGAACCTTACGGAATGTCAACTTCTTGGTTTTGCCTATGATTTTGGCATAACCATTCAATGCCGTTGCCATGGTCCTTGGCCAGTATGTTTATGAGAGGCATTCATCCCCCTGAAAATATTCAAAATGGCAGATGTTCAGGGGGGTAAATGCCTCTCATAACTGTGCTTGCAAGGAACATGGGGACAACATTTTGACGACAAATCATTGAGAATCATGGCATGGCATGTGTTTTTGACAGAGTCAACTTTCTGTAATGTTCCTATTCTGTGGCGTTGCTACACATGAGACATTGTGGAGACTTAGCTATAAAAAGAACTTTTAATACACCCAATGTAACACAATTAACATTATGCTTTAAAAGTATTTATACAGATTCGTACTCTTTTTGCCATTCAGCGTATTTGTCCTGCAGTTGACGAGCAGAGGGTTTTGTAGTTGAAAGAGCAGCTTGCAAATCATCATTTGTAACAGGATTCAACTGCAGTTGTGGTAGAGTGGCTGACCGTTCATCTCCCACATTCTCAAGCATGTCAAACACTTTACGTAGCGGCCTCATGGCTGCCTCTTTGCACAACAGTTTAATATCTGACCCAGAATAACCATCCAATTTCTTAGCAAAAAGATCATAATCAATTTCGGTCTTAATCTCTAACCCATTAGATGGTGAATTAATTGTCTGCGGTAAGTGACTGCTGAGCATTTGCTTTCTTGCTTCTTCTGACGGTAGATTAACGAGGATTCGTTTCTCGAGCCGACGTAGCATGGCATGGTCGAGCTCCCATGGCAAGTTTGATGCGGCCAGTAGGAAGACAAGATCATTAGATTTAGCCAAACCATCCATTTGTATTAACAGCTCAGTTTTCATTCTTCGACTGCCTTCATGGTCGCCACTTGAACCAGCTCCTCGTTGGCTCATTAGTGACTCTAACTCGTCAAGGAAAATCGTAGAAGGTGCGTGAAAACGAGCCAGCTCAAACAATACTCTAACCAACTTTTCTGAATCGCCACGCCATTTACTAACGATGGTTGAAGCAGATATGTTGAAGAAGGTTGTGTTGCATTCTGTTGCAACAGCTTTGGCAAGTAGCGTTTTACCCGTACCAGGTGGCCCGTACAACAATAGTCCCTTCCAAGGAGATAAAATTCCAGTGAAAAGCTGTGGGTACTTTATTGGATACACAACAGCTTCCTTAACGAGTCGTTTAGCACTTTCGAGCCCAACGATATCATGCCAATAAACGTCAGGATTGTCCAAATATATATCTCTGCTAACGACGGCAGCAAGCTCACGCCATTCGCCAGTGAGGCCAGCGAAACCTGCTAAAGGTTTCAATAATTTTTCTGACGATTCATTGCTGCTTGTTAGATAATTACTTTTGATTGCATTCGACAACATGGCTTTCATATCCACAATAACATTTTTTCCATGTATATTCTTCACCGTTTGTACTGTATCTTTACTTGCACCCTGATTGGATAATGCATTTCCTGCTAAGCTTAGATCATCTTGATTAACGGTCGTTAGAGATTTTGCCTTGGCAACCTTCGTTTTCGAAGAAACCTTTCGTTTACCATCGCTTTGAGGTCTGTTTGGAGATGTCTCGCTTTCATTCTTGGACGTGTTTATATTGGGCAGAGAACAGGAATTCTGACGATTTCTTAAATTACCCTTAATTGACCTATTTGGCTTGCCTTTCTCAGGATTTTGTAATTTTCTAATAATTTTTGGGTATCGATTAAATTTAACATTGTAATATGATTCATACTCCTGTAATACCGTAGGTAGGTCAATGTTATCGCAAACAGAGTATTTTTCCAAGCTAAGTCCTGACTCTGTTTCCAACGTATTTACAGTGTCCAGGTAGCCTTCATCACTGAGATAGCCCAAAATTAGGACTAGTATTTCTCTCTTTCTGAATTCGGTTTTCTGCTCATCCGACTGTCTCGCTTCGTTCGCAGTTTTCAGCTGCAAGTAGCTTAGTTCTTGTGTCATGAATTCTTCGTGGAAAACCTTCACAATATACTAAGAAAAACTGACAAAAATTACTTACAAAATTCACAAAAAAATTTGCAAATGACAACAAAAGTAAACTTCGCGCCCTTGCGGGTCTTGACAACAGGTTGCCAACCGCCTGTTCGCAGGTCACTTCAGGATAAAAACAAAATGGCGGTGCCAAATTCAACAGAAAATACCCTTGAAATCAATTTAAACGAAGTTTTTGTGGGCAAACGTCGATTGAGATACATCTATCAGTACGAGCCAAATATTGTAAGTACAATTTTGGACAAAAACATGAAATATATGCCCTTATTTTTGGGCTGTGATGTGCTAGATGAGTGTAGTATTAGTAGTGGAAATTTGCCTCGTTTTCACGCCAAACATGCAAGGCGGGGTTTGGCGACTAAGTTAAATTTTCAGTCTGGGGTAAGAATACTTGGGATACATGGTACAAACCGTGGTGTTTGGTTTTACAGTGTTCAAGGACTGTTTAAAATAGCGTTTGAGCATTACACTCGAGAAGAGCAGCAAGATTGCCTTCTCAAACTTCGGGATGTTTGGGAAAGACAGATATTGGATCCAATTTTAATGTCTGAAATTAATGTGATGTTTAAAAATTGCATTGTGGAAGCTTTAACTTCGGAGACTGGGGAAGAGAAAATCACTTCTAGTACAGTTGATGAATTTGTTAATCATGTTAGTAGTGCAATTGGTAGTTACATAATTTGCAAAGACAATCCAAGCCTTCAGCATGAAATGGAACTGCTAAAAACATATTTATCCTATATAAATCACAAAGAAAACTTGGATTCTTTTCTAAACAGAACCATAAATTTGGTTAAGAACTGTTTGCAGTGTCTTTCAACATTTCCTGAAAAGGCAGAATCTTTGGGGAGTCCTCCCTTGTCTGGTTCTTATACAAGCTACCCAGATGATAACCTTACACAAAGTAGCAGATTCCCCACAGAATCACAAAGCATGAATTATGCCAATCGTCAAAACCTTGCTTGCAAAAAATTTTCCAAGACTCAAAGCTTTTGCTACCAGGAAGCAGTGATGCTGGAAATCGCACAGTGGCTTGGAACAGAATTTTTAAAATATCAGCCTGATATCAATGAAAGGGTTACTTTGTTCAAACAGAGAAACATGAGCAGCATCAGAAACCTCCCGTCAGCGGAAAACCTTGTTAACGAAGTGTTTCCATTATCGATGCTAGTTTTCTTATGTTCCTGGTTGCAAGTGCCACTTTCCCATATTGAAAATGATGCTGATACTGAGAAGTCAGATGGCAGGTCGAATTTATTCCCAGTGATCCAGTTGATTTTAGAACTGGCCAATGAAAGTCTTGTATCTGGTGTAGCGCATGTGTTGTTCTCACAGCTTGTGCAGTCGGACAGTGTACAATAGTCTCCTAAAAACCAGTCGCAACAATCGCTGAAACACTTCAACTTCGACACTTTCTTAACCTTGCTCGGCAGGCCTTAAAATATCTTTTCCAGGGCCGTCTGACAAAATGTCCGGTGACGTTGAGTTTGGGTCGGACATATGTCCGATGACCTTCAGTTCATTTTTGACTCGGAAATAAGTCTGAATGACACAAATGAATAAACGGTAAATGTTGTAAAGATATTAAATAATTTGTTTCTTTCATACTTATTTCCAAGCCAAAATTAACTTGCTTTCCAGAACAGCAGCACCCCGCGTTCGTCTATGTTAAAACAACATTTCCAGTTGACCTTTTATACAATAGTACTCTGATTTTCCATTTAACATACAAGCCTCTAGTCCTGGGCTAGGGTACATTTTGATTTACGTCGGACAAAGCTACAGTTCGGTCGGACACCAATACATGACTCGGGTCGGACAAACAATAAACCTCAGTTTCACTTTGGTTGGACAGAATGTCCGGTGGTTTTCTTTCCACGTCGGACAATTTCACGAATGGGTCGGACAATGTCCGTGACCGACCGATATTTTAAAGGCCTGTCAGGCCCCACACCTTTTGTTTTAAGAGGATTGAGATCACGTGAGCTCTTCATGCAAATTGCCTGCACACGTAATAATGTCACAAAGGACGATTCACTTGAATAACTGGATGACGTGTCTATGGTTCAGTTCCGAATTCCGCCTAGCGTCGACTAGGTTTTCTGTAAATTATTATTCTTACTAGATATATAGGTTGCTTCTTAAGACAATGCTTCAATGTAAAGTTTTTAATTTCAAAATGTAAGAGTGGACCGGCAAATAAGGTAAAGGGTTAACCGACACTCAAATGTGCCTATTAAGTACGACAGAAGAAAGGCCGAAGGGGAAAAGTCAGGTGTGAATCAGGCTTTAGACGCCGGTGTGGTTTTCATGCGCCGATCCTAAAGGTCCATACACACCGAACGCAATTCGACAACGCGACGCGATTTTTCGATTTTCACTGACCGATAACTTTGATCCTAGTTAAATTTTCCAAATACTTAGAAGCGCTATAACATTTTGAGTTATTTGGTCCACATATCTTTCAAAATTTGCTCTCATTGGCTGTTTTATTAACTTTCAAAAACTAAAAAATCGCGTCGCGTTGTCGAATCGCGTCCGGTGTGTATGGACCTTCAGCCATAATGCATAATTTTTTTTCATCGTACGTTATATCACATGATTATCTTATATTTACAATTTAGCACTTGTATTGCCGAACTTGTGCCATATTTAATTCAACCCATTCTCTTCGTTTGTATGATCAAGCCATTAGGTTCGCCGTCTAAACCGGGGCCTAATGTAATGTAGTAATGATGGTCATTATTATAATGTACAAATAAATATACAGACTCGTTTGTTTGTAAATTTTAAATTCAGCCTTTCGTGGAGATCGATATATTTTACGTATAGCATCAATTCAGCAATTTTAGGCTATACGTTTACCGTTTACACTGTATACCGGGATAGCTTGCGTAGCGACCGTACCGATAGGACTTGTGTTTACATATGAAATGATGTAATCGAATCAATTTCTGCAGCGAAGCGCCGATGCAACATTCCGCTCTTCCAAATTGGTGCGTGTTGTACCGGATTGTTTTTTTGTAATGTAAACACCTATTGTAGCAATTTTCGGTTCAAGTCGTGATTATTCAACCTTATTTACGGGTATAGCTTGCTCACTGTTTCAAGTGATATCTGCAATATTGTTTCTTTTGGTAAATACGAAGCCGAAGGCATATATAGTCATAGCGCCAGGGCCGCAAGTTGCCGTAACCTTATTTGCTCTTTTTGCACAACTTTTTTATCGTTGAATTCAAAACGATAATACATTATTCTCGAAGTATGAATATTTACATTTCTTTGACTTTGCTCCCGTGAAGTATGAATTATTATTCTCTCAAAACGCAGGTGTTTCTATAGACTTATTTCTCCATAGAGATGCGTTTTAATTAGATCCAAACTCATGCAGAGAGCCGCGCGACAACTATATATTATCATTATACACGTATACAAATGTTCGCATTGGCTGATGCGTGTTTTTCAAATTGAAGCCGTCCATAACCAAAGAGCTTCTACAACTATATTCTGTTAGGTTTCTCGAATTTGGAACTGTATATTTGAACTGTTTCAGTTCAGAAATAAACGAGCAGTTGCCAGTGTTCGTTTCGTGTAAGAGAATGGAAAGGCAAATACAGACAAAAGGTGAGATATTATACGAATTACTTACTTAAATATTGTTTTAAAATTAATCAATAATGATCCGTTTTGATCAAAGCTGGTACCAGTTCACGATCTTGTCAAAAATGGAACTGAAAACACGGGCAAATTAAGGCGGTATACGCTTCATTGTTTGTATAAAGGCTTAAGGCCATGAAGTTCATAAACTGACAGTCTGACAGAGTGCTGCTATACTCACAACAGACAGAAATTTGCTTCTATTTATGTCGTAAGAAAGTTTGTAAAATCTACAGCTTGTGGAAATTGGTAAAGTGATACGTGATATTTTTATGTTTAGATGGAGAAAGGTAATAGGAACCGTATAGCTTTAAATGCCCCCAAGAGTTCCCAAAATACCTAATTGACATTGTGTGTGACGTGAGTGAAATTATGAGCGTATGCTCGTCTCGTATTTGATTGTAAAACATATGCAAGAACAACCATGTCAGGCATGGGCGTAAACACGTGAAAACCTCGCAACCTGATCAACAAGATGTGTTCGCAACAGGCTGGTAGCAAGCTTGTCAACAAGTTGTAAAAACGCTGAAAGTGTTATTTTATTTTATCAAGTTGCTCACATGCAAGGTTGTCATTCACAACTTGTTGATGAATTGTTGGGGCCAGTTGTCCAAAGCTGGGTCAGTTTAACCCTGGGTTAACCTAAAATTCAAAGCAAACTTCCTGACAGCTTGTCCATAAATTTGGAAATATTTCCTCAGAGATCTTGTCTGGAGTTTTCATCTCTGAAGTTTTGAAATAAACAGACGTACATAAATACACAAACTAAAACAGCAGGTTAAATTTTTACCCAAGGTTAGCGCTAACCCACCTTTGAACAACTGGCCTCTCAGACGATCGATAACAAGGTAACAAGTCTTTTGTGCTCAACAACCTCGGAGCAAGTTGTCAACAAGCCGTTGACAACTTGCCAACAAGCTGGGAACAAGCAGTGCGAACACATCCTGTTGACAAGTTGTTGGAACAGCATTGCTACAAGTCTGCTGCAGGTTTGTTACAACTTGTGCGTTTTTACGTGTGTAGTCTATATTGTTGGTGAGCACGCATGCGTAACTGGAATCGTGCATTTGGCTGTTCTAGGTAATTGCCACGAATACACCCAGGCCTCGAAATATAACCTCCGGACAATTCTCACCTGTAAATTGTTAGTTTGATCGCCGGCAAATATCGCTTACCGGACCTTGTTACCGAACACAAATGAAAAAATGCGGATTTTTTCTGTCCCAACAATTCCCTGTGCTTATTTCGGAGAAAAGCAACGGCAGACATTGCTCCTAAGCTGGGCTAAGGCCGGCATGTGCCCTATGGCTATATGTTCGCGACTCAAATTACTTTCATTTGTCATTAAAACTTTGTGGCTGAGGCGATATGCATGGCAAACAATAGCTTAATTGCGTGTCACCGAGTGAGATGTCTAAAATTACTGATATTTAATAAGAGGAGAATCTTTTATAGGTAACACGCGCTCAAAACTATGATGAATATACATTTCCACTTGATTACTGTTTACTGATTATATTCAACATACGTTTCTCAAGCGGCGAACGGCCTTTAAAAACTAAAAAAGTATGTTTAGACTTCAGTGCTTTCTGTAAAATTATGCATGCTAAAATGAAGAGATTTTAGATGGTACGCCAAAGAGAAATGACTTCTAAAGTTCAGTAAGTTTTGCTTGTATTGCTATATAATTAATAAAATATGGCGTCACTTTTACAGCGTCAATGTCAATGCACAATGATAATTGTTTTTAAAATAATAATTAATATTTTTAATTATTATTTTGTGTTTCTCAACCGCCAGTACATTTAAAAAGGTTGTTAACTGTTTAAACTACAAAATAAAGCTAAAACAAAGTACTTTTGAAAGGAAGGCCAAAAAGACTTTAGATTTTGAACACTTTTCATCGCAAAATGAAAAAATGCCTTCTAGTCCTATTAAATGCGAATACATCTGTCCTTATTGATGAGACGGAGTTAGAAGAGGATGCACAAGAGGAAACCTAAAATAACTTTCCATAACCTTTCAACCCTCCTGTTAATCTAGTACTCTTTTTTTTCCTTCTATAAGGTGGTCGAGAGAAAAGTTCAGACGAATTGAGAAGGGAACGAAGACGTCTTCCACGTGCTCAGCGACAGCAAAACACCCATACTCCTGAGCGAAGGACGTCAGAATCGAGTATTCCCGATGTTAAACAACAACCTACACGTAAGTTCTTCCTATATATACAGTATCTCAAGTACAGAGCTGCAAAAAGCATAGGCATTTTTTTTTTGGGGGGGGGACAACTTTTGAAAACCAAGGGAATTCGGGCAAATGCTAGGAAAAATCAAGAAAATCCGGGCGGATTTACCAGATTAAACCAGAATATTTGTTAAATTCAGGTTATTTCATTACGATCCTCCATAAAAATTCGAGAAATTCGACTGCCCAACCTCGTACCCAGGCTCTCTTCTCTACGCTCCTCGCTGCATGGAGGAAGAGACCCATCCTCGGTCCCAGGGCTCACAGTTGACACTGCGTTGTGCCAGCCGTGAGGCCCTGGGACCGAGGATGGAAGAGACCCTGGTGAATGCTGGTCATGTGGCTCCCAGATTTTGGAGGATCCTCCTTTAGAGGGTGGAGTCTTAAGATTATTTTTAAAATTTATATAATAGTTATAGTCACTAATAAATGCCAAATGGTCTCAATATAAATCTACTTTTCTTTATATTAGTATTGTGATTTGTAATTGTAATTAAAAAACTCATTAACAATTCATGAGGAAAATACAAAAGAAATGAATGTTTAATCAATGTTTGTAAATCGGATAAAGATTTGTCCTGATTTACATAAACTTCAGCTTTGATTTTCTCGGCTTAGACAATGTTTATTTTTAAAATTACTTCGCCAATGAACTCATAAGATGGGTCGTTTTTTATGCACGATAAAACATTCGCATCCGATCTTTATCTGATATACAAACTCTCGATCGCCTTCGGCTTGAGTTTGTATATCAGATAAAGATCGGCTGTTCATGTTTTATCTAGTACTTGTAATTTGTAATTGTAATAGTATTATGTAGATATTTCTAATGTGCACGCGGCTCCATGGAAGAGCACATTTTGTGAAATGGACTCCGTGTGTAAATAAAGTTTTAATAATAAATAATAAAAATGTAATGTTCACAGTTATTTAGAAATTTAATTGATCTAAAAATTATCTACAAAGTTAAAATCTAAAATGTATGTTTTATAATTGAATCTATATGCATGTATGTTTAATTGTCTGTCTGCTCTACTCATTTACTAACATATACTAGATACTGCAAAATTTATAATTACACCAGGTCGACAAAGTGGTTCAGACGAGTTTGATAACCATGATGAAAAAAGGTCATCGTCGAGATTAGCTCAAGAACGAAAACCCAGCATTCCCGCTCGCCAACACTCCACTGAAAGTATTAATCACAGCGCAGCAAGTTCAACGACAACACGTTCAGAATCTGCAGAGCCGATGTACAGAACTTCAGGTGAATGTTTGCTTTATAGCCTTTACTGATTCATAAACATTATGCAGAAAACATAAAATACTGTTGACAGATTTGCAGAGCGTATGCCGCGCGCGTGCCTGCGTCGAATTCCTATTCGTGGCTTACGTTAAAGTTGGACGTGCATTTGTCGTTGTCGTCGTCGTTGCTGTTGTTGTTGCCAGTGTTCTTGTTGTTGCTCTTGACATGTACGTTGTTGTTGTTGTTGTTGCTGCTGTATTTGTTATTGTTGTTAGAATTAGTCTGTCGCCTTGTGGAATGGAACATTCCATCTTCAACCTAATGAAAATAATATTCCATATCCTTGCCATTGTAGGAATGAATACATTCATTATTTGTATTCATTATGTATTCAAGATTTTCCATGCTTTCACAAACTGGTACAATAGTTAATATAAGCAGATGCGAATTTCAGTTGACCAAGGAAGTACTAGACTTCTTTAAGGTTCTCTCGAATTGCTTTCATTTTTTACAGGAATGAGTCTCGTAATAGACTGGATTTTTTTTACAGGAATGAGTCTCGTAATAGACTGGATAGACTTAGCATTTCTCACGAAGGCCAAAATCCACCATTTTTGGGGTACTGTCTGCCCTCGTAAAATATTCTAGACAATCCAAGCAACGTGAAAAGCGACTTTTAAAAGTTGTAACTGTAAGTTTACCATTATACAAACAACTACAATACTAAAAAGTTGTATTACGTGGCGCGGAGACTCTCAAACGTGGTTGACGTTGGTTGACGTTAAAGAGGCAGTACCCCAAAAATGGCGGAAAACCTGAAACCAATTCGAGAGAGACTTGGTACAAGTTTTAAGGGAAGTTATCGAAAGTGGTGTATTCCAAAAATGTCACTACCAAAACTGCGCGAATAGTAGCCTGATATGAGTTTGGGAAGATATCTTAGGAAATGTCTATATGTTTACGTTTTCTGGCAGGCAAACGTTTAGCTTAAAAGTAGCAGGTGTTATGACAGAAATTTGCATATGTCAAAAATAACGTTATTAAAAAGTTAAACATGCACACAAAAACTACATGTTGTTGTAGCAACAACACATTGTACGGCTAAGCTTCACATTTTTTGACATATGTCTTGCCTGGCTGAACAATATAGCCAATCTACTGTCTGATATATAAGACATAAGTGTATTTGTGGAATACCTGCACTGTCTAGAGTCTATAGCTTTACGAGGAAATTTTGGTATATTTTAAAGAATAATGAGTGCGGGCACTCGGGGACGAGAAGGAGCTAACCAGCAAGGTTCGTTCAATAATAACTGTTAAAGTCTTTAACTTAAAGACAGATTTATCGGTTTTCAAAGGAAGAAGTAGTACCTTTTCCATGATATAACTATTTTTAGTTGATTATTATCAAGATAAAATTTGACATTAAGGATTATTAAAATTATTAAAATGTGCCAGCTCGCAGGCACTTTTCGGATTTGCGCAGGCACATTTTAATTAAAATACTGTGTTAAAATTTTGCTGTCATTACAGTAAGACTAACTTTACAAGTCGTATTGAGGGCACAATTAAAACTAACCCCAAATTTTTGTGATGTTTGGCGAATGATGTTTGATGATGGCGAAGCATTTCTAAAACGAAATGTATAATGTATTTGAATGGAACAAATTGTAGCAAGTCTGTTATCGTCATCAACCTTGTAACAAGGTGATAACAACTTGTTTCAGACTTGTCACAACTGGGAACAAGCTGTGCGAACACATTCTGACATCGGCTTGGCAACAACCTTGATCACACACGTAAAAACGCACAATTTGTTACAGGTCTGCAAACAAGTTGTTACAAAACTGTTCACAAGCTGTCGACAAGTTGTGTTCGCACTGCTTGTTTCCAGTTGTAACAAGTTTGGAACAAGCTGTTAACAACTTGTAACAAGCTTGTTAACAACTTGTAACAATAGCCAATCTTCAAATGGAGCTAAGAGCCCGTCTTACATGCGGCCAACAGAGCATGACAAGGATCGAGGGGAATGAGAATGGTTGCATCGCAATTGCAGATCAAAATTTAGGAATGCGCAGTTCAATCTTAGGCAGGATTCCTGGCTTTCGGCAACGGATTATCCCAGAGCCTCGCGTTCCTTCCCGAGGATCGCAGGCAGATTTCATTTGGCGGGAAGTTAATATGTATACGTTACATGAAGTATAGAAGTGGTTACCAAGAAACATTCAATATTTTTATTTATACTGTATTTTTCTCTACAGGCAAACATGAAAACGTCAAAATAACAGCGTATGTAGGCATGTTTAAAGCAAAGATTTTAGTCATTGGACCACGAGAGGTGAGAAGAAAGCAAATGCTAATATTTAATGTTGATTTAACTTCAAAATGTTTGTGAAAAAACACCAAAAATTATGTAGTTTTAAGTGGGCTGCCTCAAAGTATAAGTATTGAGGAAACAATTTTGCTTTTCTGAGTTGAATGAGCTCTTGTGCGTGTAGAGTGTATTCTGTGTACAATACTAAGAAGATTTTGGGCATGGAGTCACTATACCTTTGTGTGAATTTTTCGCTTCTAGCCAGTGTACTGGTTTATGTACTTGCTAGCTGCAAAGTTTGGAAGTTGTGCACTTGAGACTCTCCAAATTTACTAGTCAATATATAATAATTTACTAAACATCAAGCCCGAGATCCCAGTTGCATTGATACACAGTGGAATGTAACTTTCTACAGTGGACGTACTCTGTTAATATTGACCATTTTCAAATATTGTATGTATTTTCATGATTTAAACTATACATATCATTTTTCAAATAATGTAGTATCTCATTAGTTTCCCATTCTTGTTTGCTGAACATAGCTGAATTTTTTTTGAAAAATTGAATTCCCAAAATTTGCAATGAAATCGTCACCATTTTGTCTGTGTTTCCACTTTTCACTGGATCGTTCCAGAAAAGATCCACACTTCCCCCACACAGGAATTTTCTGAGAAAAAATTATTTCCGATAATAGTAAGTGCATTAGGACATCCAAAGGGGGTAGAAGGGTTAACTTCCAATTTCTGCCATGGGGGACCAATTTGGAAGGATCTAGATATCCATTTAAATATCGACTGTGTAATTTATGCACAATTTTGTAAAATGTGCTTTTTTCCTGAACCTATTACAGTCTACAATATGTAAGTATTGATATTTTTCTAGTGTGGTAAAACAGTGATATCCAATTATTTGGCTGATGCCACGGAAATATCAGGCGGAGATTATCATCCGACTCAAGGAGTAAGGTAATGAACAATTAAGCCTTGTTGGTCAATTTGTTAATCCCTGCCCTTACTAAAAAATTCCTATAGGAAGTTTCAGATTCGCATAGGAATTTCTTTAGGAAATTAATAATGGCTGTTGTTTTTAGAATTCTTGAATTTGAGAGTACAGGAATACATGTTGGTGGCAAGGAAGTGAGCTGTGAAGTGGAACTATGGGATTGCAGTGGTGATCAGAAGTACGGTTGTTCAATTGGAGTATTATTAAGCAATGGATATACAAGCCATATTCTTTCTGAATGCTTACTGCCACAAATTATGCGGCTGTAGCCACCTTGTGCAACGGCAACGCAACTTAATTATTGCAGTACTCTATTTTCAGAGTATCTATTTTCGTAGTATTTTATCAAAATTCTCAGAGGTTCCCGTAATTTCTAGCAGTACTTGTGTATCTGAAGTTTCGGTTCTGTCAGCATGTTTTTGCTCTTTTATTGCAGCAAAACACTTTTTAGTTCATAATGAATGCCAGTAAAACATTATTGAAAGTAAATATGATAGTCAACAATCCTGGATAACTCTGGACTTTTGTTTTTATAGATTTGAAAATTGTTGGCCAGCTATTCAAAAAGATGCAAATGGAGTACTGTTTGTATATAATCCTGACAATACAAGCCATGGAAAAGAACTGGAAACACTGTAATATTTTCAGGGCTTTAGACATACCTAATTTGGGCTCACCCTGATCTACAGGGGTGGGGCACACCTTGATCTGCTCATGTCTTGTTAATCAGACTATTGTCAGACCTGTGTGTCGTGTTAACCCTTTAATTAAGGCCCCAGTTACATGATACCAGATTTGCATTGGAGCAACATCAAATTTTACAGTTTCAAGGGGAGTTTAGCACTGAAAAGTATGATTATAATATAACAGAATTAGTCAAAAACTTCAAATATGAAAAATTGTAAGATGCCAAAAAGCGTCTTAGTTGATGTCGCTCGACTCGCTCCAATGCAAATCCAGTATTGTGTAACTGGAGCCTAATTAGCAGTGTGCCCAAATGCACCCCACTCGTCTAATGCCAGACAATTTTACTTGTGAAGGGGAGAATGCTGGAACTCAGTAGGTTACACATATATTTTGTTCTCACTTTAGGTATGTTCATTTTGTTCTCACTTTAGGTATGTTCATTTTGTTCAAGAACAAGGTTTAAGAGATTCTCAATGTATGTTATTTGCTCATCATAAACCAGGAGCCAACGAGAAGATTAGATCACAAATACGTAAGTTGTATGATCGACATTACACCTTTGAATTTTAACATGTCCTTTTGGGCCATCTATTATTCAAATTATCTGTTTTTATAGAAGAAAACTAATGTAAATTTGGCTAGTTATGTGCAATGGCTAACAAATTTTTACTAAATCATTTAGCATCCTACCTTTCAAAAGTTCCTTGTGTTCAGACAAATCTGGAGGACGATTCAGAAGTTGTGAAACAAAAATTCAATGATTTGCTTGCAGTTCTTCTACGAAACTGGACAGACAGACGAGACCAGGAAGAACTGAGTATTATGAATAACTAAGTCTCGAAGTTCTACTTTGCCTTGTTCAGTGTGGATTATAACAATTTCTCAATTGGGCCTGACAAATGTTACCCTGGATCAGGAAGTTTCTTGTTCAGCTTAGACAAAATATCTGCTAAGTGTGCAGTTTCTCATTGATTGGCCAACAATGGTTGGCCAGCTTTTCAATATTTATATTCATTTGATTAGTCGTGCTGATCACTTCCCTCATGACCATGCCATCATAACCAATCATATACTTAACTTAGCCCGCGTGCAAGCCCACCGAGGGAGGACCTGCACACAGGCTATACTTAACTTATAGTAAGCAGTCCTAATTAAGATCCATTCAACCAGGGGTATTTTAGGTTTTGGGACTTGGGTCAGAGCCCCCCCCCCCAAATTTCAGGGGTTTTTTATTCAGGGGAAATCCCCCCCGCCTCCTATAGTCACAAACCCAGACGTCATTTCCTACACTCACCTATTTCCAAGTGAGGGGATAGAAATGAGTTATCTGGGTTAATTCACCAATTGTACCTCGTAGTGATTATACCCATTTTTATGCTCAAGGTTACAGTATATGCCTTTAGTTACCACCTCTACTATATTTTGTCCGATCGGTCAATATGTCCAGAATAAAATTTATCGGCCATTAATTTCATATGATGCATGATTTAGGGTGTATTATCAAGTATATACTCGGGTAACAGTGTTACAAGTGTTACACTATCTTTATTTAGGGTTAGGGGTGGGGTTAGGGCATGTGTGTAACACTATGTAACATGATGGGGTTAGGGTTAGTGTGTGTAACACTATGTAACACTGTCAACACTCTGTAGCACTGTGTAACAGTGTTACAACTGAGTACCATAATAAAGCCACCTAATATCGTGCATGGTATAATTAAGTTATCGGATTCAAAACTTCAGAGAAGAAAACTCATACTGATCCAGACAAGATTTCTGAAGAAATATTAATGAATTTATAAACATTTGGAAGGTTTGCTTTATTAAATTTTAGGTTAACCTAGGGTTAAGCTAATTGACTTTTGAACAACTGGACCCAAGGTCCAGTTATAGCTTAGCCCTGGCTTCACCTAAAATTCAAAGCAAATTTCCCAACAGCTTGTCTCTTCAGAAATCTTCTCTGGATGATGCAGAAATCGAGAGAAAGATTGAAGAAAGATTGTCAGATGTGCAGAAATACATATTTAAACTAAAACAGCAGTTGTCCCTAATACCTACAAACAAGGGATATTAAATTGTTCCTGACAAGTTATGCTGGACATTTTAATGTTTTGAGTGTGGTATTTGCTTGACACAAATCTTCAAGTTTCTTGTGTACATGTTCCATAGCTCCAGCGCTGACACTGTGGCCGTACGCAAGTACTTTCAAAATATAACAATCATCTTTTGTATTAATCCGTGCACTCATATTATTTTCAATAACAAACGACAAAATATGAACAACTTTGACTTTTAAATCTCTCATAGCAACACCAATGTACGCATCATCAGTGTGAAAAGGTTTCCGAATGTGGACATAGTTAACTAACCCACCAAGTAAATCTGTAGAAAGGAGAATAAAGGCGCCAGCATTAAAGGGTGGGAATACGTTTTCAGGAAAATATTTTTTGCTTATACTCCACTTCCCACCAGGAAAACGCATGACCACTGATCCGCGGTACGTCCCCCCGCCATAAAAGTGTGAGGGTAATTTCTCGGAAACAAGGTACTCTATAACCTTTGGTATTCGGACGTAAACATCGTCATCAGTCTTAAGAGTATATTTGGCACCCAGCAATGAAGCCCAAAGTTGGCCCATGTAAAATTTCAAAATGTTGTTCAAATAGTTATCACCGATATCACCAATTATCATATCATTGTGTCGCTTGGCTTCCTCGGTATTTCGTTTATCTTCCTCCCCCCCGGCTTTTCCAAGCACAAACACCAAAATCCACTTATAAAGGTCCTTCACCTTGATGTTAATATTCATAGTATTTGCGTACTCGCAAGTGTTTTTGCTTGCCCAGGTTTCCCGAATTTTTGCTCTGCGTCGCCTGTACTCGTCCCCCTTCGCACCGGAGTTGACAAGAACGACCAAGAAAAAATCTTTCGAATCTGCCATTTTCGGCTGTATTTCGGGATACTTTAACTTAAAGTCCACGTAAGGCTGATAATCGTTGACCATATCAATGCTTGGCTTTTTAGTCGGCGATGGTGTAGACGTACGAGGTGAAGTAGCGTGCGTCGTGGCAGGCACATTTGGAGATGGAGATGTGAGTATGTTTCGACCTCCCACAGCTTTATTTACGTTGTCATTCTGAATCCTTTTTGCGACGGAAATTATTGACACAGTATCACTTGTGTATAACGCAAATACGGCTAAGACGAACAAAAGTTGAAGAAATACAAATAAAATGATGAAAGTTCGTGAACTTCTGCCCCGACATGGATTGTATATCAACATCAGTGTTCGTGGAAAATTGGTGGAAAAACTGAAAATGTCAAACTGTGTTTCTGGTCAGTGCTTCCATTTTTAAACTCAAAATTTCTCATTTTTGTCATCAAAATTTCTCTAAATTCCTTAGATTGTATATGTTATTTCCTTGAAAATTCCTTGAAATTCATGAAGCAGTTTGCAGTGATTTTGTAGCAATACAAAGGATTTAATTAATTTTCAAGGCACAAATTAAAATAGCACAATTAACAAATATGTGGGCAAGCTAAAAACCACAGGCTATTATACTGTTTAAAATTAAATATTTGTTATGAATTTACAAGAGATATCTTCAGGGGCGTAGGAAGCACCTGGAGTTTGGGGGGGCACCGGCTTGTAGGGGCACATTACTATCGGAAAGGGCACCTAAAAAATTTTCCCCGGAAATG
>CACRXK020010426.1:0-11440 GCA_902702795.2 Paramuricea clavata | reverse complement strand
TTATATATATATATATATATATATATATATATATATATATATATATATATATATATATATATATATATATATATATATATATATATATATATATATATATATATATATATATATATATATATATATATATCTCTCTCTCTCTCTCTATATATATATATATATATATATATATATATATATATATATATAACAAAAGATTAATGTATGAGCATGCATGCAAATACAAGTTTTGTATGCTTTATATATATAAGTAGTATCAGATAAAAGGGCACAAAGACAAAAACATTTTAATGGTAACCCACAATATGATCGTATCCCCAACCTCGTGCACATGTTACTATAGGGATTTGTCAAAATAATAATAATAATAGCGTAAGCATGCACTTGTCGTAAAACCGTCATTATAAGTATTGACCCATGTATTTACTTGCATTTAAAAAGTCTTATTTTGCAAATATTTTACTTATACGATATATACAATTTGTCACATGAATTTTTAGAATGCCCACGTACGATGCCCACTATAGGCCATATAAAATAAATTCCTTGATTCTCATCACCGCCCGACGATATTTTGGTTTCCGCGTTGATATATTTTTGTATTTTGTTATAAAATATAAATTTACCGCCCGACCGAGCATCTTCAGAGATTTAGTTATTTTTATATTGGAATTTTTGCGATATAAAATTGTTTTATCGTTAATATTGCAACATGTTAAGGGATGCTTGGAATACTGAAGGAAAAAATGGGCTTATAGCCTTATTACAACGATTTGTGTGGACCCTTATGCATGTTCATTAGCGCATGTGTGCAATTATCCACTTATATAGCGTTCTTCTATAATATATTTAAGGGCAAATATAAAAAGACCTCCCTCTCCAATTTTTTAAATTTTAAACTTTTTTTTATATTTTGACATAAAATATAAAATATAAACCTCCCGCCTCCTGGGAGTTTTTAAAATTTAGCGATGAGAATCAAGGAATTTATTTTATATGGCCATATATAGACATAGTCATTCTTACATTTTATATAGACAGATTAAAATAACTAAGTCATCACGTCTACACACTTATTCAGCAAGAAAATAGATAAAATCTAAGCTTTAAAAAAATGGATGCATGAATGCAAATGAATTTTGAGGTCACGCTTCGCTTTTGCTTGCATATTTAGGGTTAACCACATTTCTCCCAAATGGACGAATGCGTAAATATGACTCAAATGTTGAAAGGTTAATTGGCTTCAACTAGCAAATTTCATCTGTTTAAATATCATAGTTTTAAACACCTCGTTTAAAAAGCCCTACACTAACGCCACTAATGACGTGTGCCCTTGCTTGAAAGGTTGAGAGCGTTCGAAAAGTCGTGCGTCTCCCAACTTCGAAATATTGGATTTAAAGCAAAAAATCGATGTATTTATTGCAAGCATGCACGGGATATAAATGTAGGATAACTTGGGCAAAAAAGATTTAAAAAGCAAAACTTACAAAAACAACATGCGATGAGTAGAAAGACTTGAAACGTTCTGAAATTGCATCTCATCTCCATACTGCCTAGAAAGAAAAGAAAATATCCTTTAATTTGTTTGATGGAGGAATTTGCAGAGAAAATAAAATGTAATTATAGCGAGCAATATATACAAGTAATATATGGCAACCTTTTTTTAAAATCGTGATCAATTAATGTTACTTCCAGCAGAGAATGTGCAGTTATATGATGGCGTTGTTTGCCAACGCTCCTTTTAAATAATTACTCGCCCCCAGGAGATTGGACCCAAGTAATTATATACCGCTTGAGGTGATAGCATAAACTTATGAACTGTATTCATTAATTCTTCATTAATTCTAAAAAAATTATAAGCAAAAATGAAAACATGACAGTTAAATGGAAGCTGTTTTTAATAGATGTCTCTACTAGTAAAAGCTCAGAGTCTGTTCTGCACGGCTTGACTGCATGCCAGAGTCATTAGCAAAAACGCACGTCAGTATAGGAGATGAGTCCATTTCTATAATAACAAGACGCTCTATGGAGTGTTAACTCGCTGGGGCTATACAACGGACGCACATTTATTTACTGTTAAGATCTAAAGGCTGATTTCCACTGTCACTGAGTACGCACATACACGCACGTAAAATTTCGAATCCTTTTATTTTTAAATATTTTACAAATAAGTTAACAATTAAGACTGTCATTGTTACTTTTGTCATGCTGATCGATATGTTAATAAAATGTACACAGCTTTTTTTTCTATTGCATGCATGCATGAGACCTTTAATTTTCAAAACGACAGGAAATCTTGTCGGCAGTTTTTGATAAATTTTTAAAATAATTATTCCGTCAATTTCCCTCTGATATAGCTATAATGTTAATTATGTATGGCTATATATCAATGAAATGCATGTTGTTGAAACCATGCAAATTGGATGACGGTCCTGCATGGCCTGTATATGGAAGTCCGCAATCATAATTATAATGTGTGAGCGTATGAAAATATCCGTTATATTTTAAAATCTCCAGAATGCAGAAATATAACTATATTGATTTGTTTTCACTGACTAAAATATAAATCACATTTTAATTAATATTTTAAATTTATACTTAGACGAAACAAAGCACAACGACAATTAATCTAGCAAGAAACCGCCGAAGAATATGATACGAACTATATACTAAACTGAGTTTAACTATACGAGCAATAAAAACACTGCATGCATGCATTCACTTCTGTATATACTGCATTAAATGGTCAGCATCGACTGTATATCCATGCATGCATCATGGTGTCAAAATTTGTGGGTTTACTTCCAATACTTATAGGGCATATTACTATACTGACTTGAATATATTTGAGGGCCATTATATACAGGGTGTATAAAAAAAAACTGAACAGATATGAATTTGCTCTTAATTTCGCAAAACAGCTATTAGTATCCAGTTTTTGATTTATATAGCTTATTTGGGTACTTCTAATGTAGAATAATGAAAAAAATTTCTCGAAGTCAAATTTTGTAAACCAGGGGGAGGGGGTGTTACTTTTCCAACAAACTAAAAATGGCTTGCGCACGAAATTTAAAAGCTTTAATCATATTTTGTGTTAATAGATGGAAAATGTGTTGGGTATTTTATTACTGTACAAAATTTCAGACAATTTGCTTTAGTTTAAGCCCTTTTATAACTGTTCACACAAACTTACATTTTCCCCTAAAAAATCAGCTATTTGCATGCTTAATTAATGCTTTTGCCTAATTTGCATATGTCTGCAATATGCAATTTAGGTAAAGGCATTAATTAAGCATGCGAAAGGCTGATTTTTTAGAAAAAAAAATGAATAGTTAAGGGGCTTAAACTAAAGCAAATTGTCTGAAATTTGTACAGTAATTAAAAATCCAACACATTTTCCATCTATCAACTCAAAATATGATTAAAGCTTTTAAATTTTGTGCGCAAGCCATTTTTAGCTTGTTGGAAAAGACACACACCCCTGGTTCACAAAATTTGAGTTCGAGAAATTTTTTTCATTATTCTACATTATAAGTACCCAAAGAAGCTATATATATATATATCAAAAACTGGATACTAATAGCTGTTTTGCGAAATTGAGAGCAATTTCAAATCTGTTCAGTTTTTTTTATACACCCTAGCTGTAGTAGGGCCATATGCATGCAGCAAAATAAAATATACTATACTATATATTTATTTATAATGTAAATTACAAGGTCAAGGGCTTTGCATGTATACTGTAGTAGAAATTAAGACGTTTTTATATATGCTATAATTATATATGCTATAATTATATATATATATATATATATATTTGGTATTGGGCTTCTTGATTTTCATTACTTCAACATTGAACAGCTGCCGGCTGATGATATTATGCAATAAATTTTTAATTTCGGTGACTCTTTATATTATCTGGCTTTAATATATATAGTTTCCAAATATTTACTTAAAACATATTACTTTCTTCTACGAAAATAAATTTGTGTTCTATAAGTTAGCTGAACTGAACTATTTTTCATTTCCAGATATAAAGACTGTTTTCAATGTAAAAAAGAGAACAAAAACATCACCAGTAGATAAAACAGGCTTTCAATATAGATTAAGATTAACTTTCGGCAAAAATGAATAGGTTGAAATTATGTTTTCCACTATTCTATTGTATATAGTCTATATATGGTTAGTGAAATGACATGCAATTCTGAATTCTATCAGCTTTATATCATTCAATTCTTGTCATGTTTCATTCACAGTATGTGTATGCGTGTTATATATTAACCATTATTCTTAAATTAAAGTGCTATACTGCAGCGAAATTTTCGACCCAAATTTTTTTAGCTTAAATAAAAGTCCTTTCTTTCCTGGCCTATTTACCGTAAACAGAATAAAAATTGGTGAATTCGAACCGACTATATAGCCTCCCAAAGTTGAGATTTTGGGCACTTCCTGTGCGAACTTTTGATCGGCCATGTCGATGCCATGTGACGTCATGAACATGCACGATTTCATCATATAAAATTATAGTGAAACCAACAAACGCGGAGAAGAAGGCCGTGTTTCTGGCAGTCCAAACTCAGATTATTGCACGAATTCTGAACAACCTGAAGGAATATTCATGCATTCATCATCGTATGTCAAAGCGAGTCCATCCTCGAAGTTGACTTTCAGATGCAGTGCTGAGTTCTATTATTTGAGTCGCCAACCGTCATACCGCTGTCAAATAAACAATAAAATATAGCACTTTTTATTTTTAAAAAATCAGTTATCTGCGCAAAAAAACAAGTGAAATAGGCAAACATTCCACTGCGATACGTTGAAGCACAATATTTACAACAACTGATGACGTCATACGGCATCGATATAACGGCGGAAAAAGTTCGCACTCGATAGCCAACTTCAGAGGCGAAATTGTGCAACTTTTAGACATCGCATGATGGTCAAATATATATGAAAATGCTTCTAAAAGACTGAATTGGTATTTAAGCAGAAAAAAGGAGGTTCAAAAACTCGTTGCACTTTAACTCAAATATATATATAATCAAGCAAACGTTGAAACACGAGACCGTGTTACACAATATTTGCAAACATGAAATTAAGACTTTAATTTTCCCTTATATTAATAATACCCGAGCCCACGGTGCGAAGTGCCTTTTTAGGCTTAAGACGGGGCGAGGGAACTAATTCCGCTCGGCTATTTATACATGCATGTGTACACCCGGGGAAAGGAATTAAAGTATTAGCGAGGTCTAAAGTTCTTCAATTTGTATGGTTGGTCATCTCACTGATCTCAAAAACATGGCTCTTTGCCATGCAGAAGTGACAGGAGCAAGGATTTAAAAAACATATAAGAAAGCTTGGAAAATCGTTTCAGTTGTAGTATGAGAAATCGTAAAGTATAGGGCAAGTTTGTTTTGACCCTTTATGAATTATGTATATTGACTTTGTTGTTCAATTTTCCCAAAAACATGCATGTACTGCTTTCCTTTTCATTGTAGGTGTATAAGATTCTTAATTTAACATGCTTTAATTGTTTGGCGTCTACGGCAGTAAACGCTATATGCAATCGACTCGAGCTTTCGAGAGCGGAGTGAAGACGGTCTGGTAGGATTCACTTTTCCAGCCTGCGATACGCTAATGCCCATAAATGGTTTGATATACCCTGCATAAATAGTATTGTGTTACCCCCTTTACTATTTACATACATGTAGACTGTCACTTTCAGGTGTGGGACTGTACTGGGATTGCCAGTAAATGAGGCGAAAAACAGGTTTCAACTCACTTTAAAGGTGATCTACAGTCCGTATGTAAACAAAGCCTTTGTTTACATTTTTGTGTCCAAAATATTGAGCTTTATTCGACAACTATTTATATTTTCAAGCTTCTAGAGTATAATAAATGATCAAGAAACAACAATCAGGCTTTTCAAGAACTCAAAACATAGTTAAACTGTTTGTATCATAAAAAGTGGGCTCATTTGTGCACATGCGCAGATCGGACTGTAGATCACCTTTAATTATCAAAATATGGAAAATTACAAAATAATAGATTTCGGTAAAACACTGTTTTCCTTCGCACGCCATATTAGCTCCTATGCGCATGCTCTAACAAAACGTAAATAAACATCGTCCAAAAGGCGATCGCAGAGATTATTGTCTACAACTTTACTACAACCCAATACACCGGAAGGACTGGGGTCGATGCGATCGCGTCTTAAAATCTGAATGTAAATTTCTCTAATGCATCGTTCACTCAATACTATATGTCATTGTCCGTTCATACACTCTCTATTGCTTCCGACTTGGTTTCCTGGTCTTGATCCATATCTACTGGTACTAATAACGATAATCGCTGCGCACTTCGTGACACAATGACAGCCTCGTTATGTCCTTTGTATTTTTGTACCTTTTCTCCAATTTGAAAATTCTTGTACATGACATTTACTCGTACTATACCTAAACGGTAATCTCCTCGCAAGGTATTACGGTCGGCGATTATTACAACATCTCCTGGGCGCAGGTTACGGTTGGCTGTATTCCACTTGCGACGAATAACCAAGGCTGGGGCGTATAACTCCGTCCATTTCTTCCAGAACTCGTCTGTCACGATCTGGACAACATGATAACGCTTTCCTGGATTATTACCGTTAGGCTGCCATCCACCAGGATTCTTCGCCGTTGCTCTGCCCAGTAACAAGCTGTTGGGAGTAAGGATGTTTAATTCGGAATCAGCGCCCGGGAGTGCTCTCATAACTAGATCTATGAAGATTACTCCGTACGCTTTACCACTTGTTCTTTTCTGTACTTCTCCACGAACCGAGTAGGGTCCGAAAAGGTCTATCATAACGTGGTTGAAAGCTGGAGATGGTTTCAATCTTGCTTCCGGTAATTGTCCCATTTGCTGCTCAAGGAACTTTGCTTCTGGTAGCTTGCACATCTGACATTTACTCTTGATTGATTGAGCGAGTTTGCTTCCTTGGGTTACCCAGTAGAGTTGACGGAATCGTGCTAAGGTTGCATCACGCCCTCTATGACCAGAAGTGTGAGCTCGTTGCATGAAGAGTCTGGTAACATGATGTCGGTAGGGCAATAACTTTTGCAGCGAAGAATCCACTGTCTTGGGATTTTTGTTCTTCAGGCGCTGTCCCACTACCCAGAGTCCACTTTCATCTTGGACTGAATTCAAACAAGCGAAACGACCACCTTTTCTGCCTTTGCGGTCAGTTTTTGTCAGTTCACTTTCAAATGATTTCTGAACTTCTTTAACAATAAAGTTCTCGGCTTCTTGTAATTGCTTAACCGAGATGGACAGAGTCCTTCCGCCTTTAAAACTTTTCTTCTTCGCAATGTTTAGCAATCTCGCGACGACCCAAATAGCTTTGTTGATATTGCTCAATCTTTCATAGTCGATCAACAATGCCTCTACGCTCGCTGCTGCTGCTACAACATGGACTTTCTTTTCACCGGGGAGTGGTTCTTTCTTTGGGTTAAACTTTAATCCCCATTCTTCTATCGGTCGGTATAGAATCGGCGGTCCATTCCACCAATGAGAATCGTTGTTCAGCTCCTCTGGTGCTCTGCCGCGTGTCAACCAGTCAGCTGTATTGTGTTGGCCAGACATCCAAGCCCAGCAAGTCAGATCTCAAGTCAGGCTTCATATGTAGTGTGCACTACAGGAAGATATAATATATTTGAGCATGTGTTTGCCTTGGGGAACCTCGACTTTTCACCACATGCTTCAGGATGATGTAGAAATTGAATGGTGGGATAAATCTTCCGAGCGGGAAGGACTTTACATGCTGTTGAAAAGAACAAAATGTCATTGAAGGTAAGGGAATCTTCACCTTCTTCAATATCCTGTAGATAATCATGCCATCGTGATAGAACCAAGCTTTCTGTTACTGCTTTGTTTGATCCAACTGGACTTTGGAACACCTGGAACAGGTTTTCAGTGCTTTCAGCTGTAAGCTTTTCGGGATAATAGCAAAACGCTGGACGAAAAACATCAGGATTGTGTGTGAGTGCATCAAGGACCCCAAGCGTTGACAAACCATTTAGGAAACTTTCCAATGCTGGTCGGGCACGTCCAAGGACAAACCACTTTGCTGTCATTTCGGCAATCTTCCTTATGTCGTCTGTTGTCTGGGTCGGTTGAAGCATCCCAGCAAGATCAAGAACGCCCTGCAAAGTGACTTGGACCGCCTCTTCTTTACACCATTCATAACTTGGACCGCCTCTTCTTTACTAACCGAATTACTTAGCTTTTCAAGTGATGACTGTAATTCCCTGTCATACACATCTTCAATTGTAATGGCAACTTTGTCAGGAACGCGGTGAAGAGCTTCAAACATGTTATGGGCAAAACACTGCGGTCCAGCGCCACCATGCACTAAGGACATTGCTATGAGGGTACCAGCAAAAAAATAATCGTTACCTTCGAGGCAAGTGGATTGGAAAGAGATGTATTTGTGATGTTCAGGGCCACAAAATAACTGGGAAGTGACCATCCACTGCAAAACTAGTGTGAAGAATTCCTTCATAGGTCCACCCAAGTCAACGGCTCCCTCGCTGTTGCCGATGTCATCTGTAAATTTTACAGACATCTTGTTTTTTGCACAAAATGACTTTCGCGTTAGTGCTCTTTCCGCTCCTTCCCATACAAAACTTCGAGAAATGTTGAATTTAGATATGGATGTGTAGGCGATTTCCTTTGCCAAACCGTCAAGAAGTTCGCGTAGTTCTTTCTTTGGGACACCAGGTTGTGCACGAACGTCTTCTGCTGTTGTTTTGTAGTCGCGAAAAATCTCATTATTGTCACCATTAAATGTGATGCTGTCCTGTTCTTCACAACAAAGGGCAGTTGAATCACTATCGTTCAGAATGAAGGCATAATAATGGTCTAAGCAGCTGTCCACTTCCTGTACATCTTCATCCTCTGGGTAATTCAAACTAAAAATGTCTTTAGAAATATGTTGTTAATTCCTTCCTGTTACCCTTACCACTGCTTCCTCTGATTCATCTAATGTTTGAAACATGCAACAAGTACAAACGCTGAAACCAAAGCTCAACACTACCTCTTTAATTAAGCAATTTTAATAGAAAATCAAAGGAGTTATAAAATATAGGGCTAAAGTTTGCGAGGCTGTGATCGGTGAAAATAAGGCAAAATTAATGATATCTCCTGAGTCGCCAAATTAAACATGGTTTTATTACATCAACACTTTATTATTAACAATCTCGCTTCCCATTTTAAAAGTCACTAGCTATTAGGATAGAAGAATCTTACTAAACGTAGCTCACCCTTATACTTCAAAAACTCATTACAGTCGTGCCAATAGCAATCTCGTTCCCAGAGTATGCCTGTTCGCGGGTTATGTAATCATGCCACTACTTAACCCGCGAACAGGCATACTCTGGGAACGAGATTGTGCCATAGATATCTTACATACACTAGATAGTGCATCTAATTATTCTGCAATTCAAAAATTGAAGCCGTGATTGCAGTCTCAGGTCGTTCCCATGAAATGAGAAGATTGGTATGTTTTCTATTTCATAAACAGGGAACTTAAACATTAAAGTTAACCCTATTCCAAATACATTTTTAAACTATTCAAATGATGAAAGTTATTGTTGTTTTTAAGCGTTTCTTAGCAAGTGGGAACGACCAACATGGCCGCCATATATTCAAATGGGGGTAACCGCTGGAATATTCTTGGCTTCAATTTTACTAAAAGAGATGCGCTATCTAGTGTATATAAGATATCTATGGATTGTGCCAATAGAAGCGTTCCGAAAAATGTTGACCAATTCATTTCCTAACTTGAAGGAACACCTCTGTACAATTCCTCAATAGCCTGCGTGGCAGGCCCTCAGTATTATGGGGGCCTGATTTGCAACGGGCAGGATTCTGGCGGGCACGGGGGAGGAATCCTCTGAGGGCCTGCCATGTAGGTTAATTCCTCAACAATTTTATAAGTTCCTTAAAAAGTTGCTAACTTCCTGTTTCATTGGCCAATCAGATTGCTCAAAAATAAATTATATGTGATAAAGATTCTACTTGATTTACATAAACTTTAACTTTATTGTGCACTAAGCTATTGAAAATAAATTTCATTATCATGAAACTATACACAGTACAAAAACAACCTTGAAATTTATAGCAATATTTTACTAAATCGAGAAAATCATGTTGCTAGCTTGACTGATCTCAATACAATCCATGCATTGCATTCTGTAATCTGTATATATGAATGGTGAAGCCGGGAGATATACAATCATGTGATATGTCTTGAAATATACTGCCTGCTTAATTAAAAATTCTGAAATATACTTTACTTGAATTTAATTCGGCGCGAACATGACCACGGTTCTTTTTTATGTTTTTAAGCCAGATTACTAAAAATACATGCAGGTATAACTATGATACATTAATACTTACTCAGGCAGGGGCTCGTTATTGTTTTTACTAACAGTTCCAAATCCCCAAAACTGCACTTCATCATCCGATTCTAACAGTCCTGGGGTTCCATGCTCTTCTTCAACCATTAAATAGGTACACCTGTCAGATAATTCTTCACTTGGTTTTTGCACCACCCGCAAATGATAGATTGTAAAGTTCTCTGGATCTGGGCTGAGGGAACCAGCCCAGTCACACACAGCTGCCATGCGAGAGGTTTTTGGAAACTTTCTAGATTGCAAACCCATTGTGATATGCCTGACCTTGACAGTTACAAACTCATCATCAGGCTCGGGAACCACTCTATCTGCTCTAGCATTCTGAATTCTCTTTTTGCGCTTTGATTCTTCGTTCTCTCTTTCACGTGAGGCAGCTTTTCTTTCATCTGCTTTCAGCGACTCTTGATACTCCTTAATTGTCTTGTTCTGATGCAAGAGACTGCCTCTCGAGGGTGGAGCCAATCAGTGAGCTTTCTTGATTTGGGGACACAAGAGACTGCATATCCAGGGTGGAGTTAATCAGAGAGCTTTCTTGATTACGGGACACAAGAGACTGCCTCTCAAGGTAGGGGCCAATCAGTGAGCCTTCTTGATTGAGGTCATGATCAAATGCACTGGATAAGAGATCATCGTCATCATCACTGCCATCAATCTTCCTGGATTGTAAATACAGTCTAACAGTTCTAATTTTGTGTGCTTCCATGTAGTTACACAAGTTAAATGGTATATATTCTCTTCCAACTTTAATAGATTCTTCAACCTTCTCACCTTTAAAGTTAGTCAGACTAAACAGCATATTATCCTCATTTCCAAATATAGAATTCCCCTCAGGGAAAAAAAAATTTTTACAAGTTTGGTATATGTCCGTCTTACAACTAGTTAATGGCATTGCTACCACTCGACTTCCTCCTCCTTTGACCAGAGGCACAAGTGTGTAAGCTTGCTCCTGTTCCTTGAAATGTTTCCATCCAAGGTAAACCTTTTTGAAT
>CACRXK020010425.1:0-17684 GCA_902702795.2 Paramuricea clavata | reverse complement strand
GGGGGGGGGGGGGGGGGGATTTTTTTTGGGTATGGTCCAGGGGCGTTGGCGGCAAGCGCGTTGGCGGCGAGGTTGCGTGTTGCGCATGCACAAGGGAGCTCTTAACCCAAAGCCTCGGTCGACCGAAGTGATTTTCATTTGAATTTCGCGCCGTGATATAGTGGCACAAGACGGAAGTGGCGTTGCGGAAGTTAATGTTATACGGTTGTTTAAGGGTAAATAGGAAAACAAGTTTTTTTTAGCAAAATAAACATGTTTTTACATGTTTTTTTATAAGTTTATTTATTTTTTACAATATTTCTATTGGTATTTTACATGTTAGGTTTGTTTTTTTAGTAGGTTTGTTAGTAGGTTTTCAGCTGTATTTATTTTATATAGTATATCTCTTTGTTCCTTAATTGTTTCTAACGCTTTCTTTCTTGATTCTGCGAACATTTCGTAGGTGACGTATTGTTTGGTGTTTGTGCATATAATATCACCTTTGTTCTTTGTCAGGATTGTTTTAGATCTTTTTCTTGCCCCATCTAACTGTTTTTGCTTTACTTGCAAATATCCCCACTGCATGTCTTCACGTTCCTTTATTCCTGATTCAAACGCGTTTTCAAACCATTGATTTGAGTCCGTAAAAACAAACTCCTCATCTTCATCATCAAACCAATCTTCGTCATCGTTGTACAAAAGAGCACAACTTTCCCCTTCAAATATACGTTTAGCTTGCGTGCACTTTTTGCACTTAACAACAGGCGAACAGTTTAAATTGCATTCAGCCATCTTTTGTGTTATTTGCGCGTTTATCTTGCGTTATTTGTTTTTATAGTACCGTAAAAAACTCCCACTTCCTGCTAGCACCCGCACCCTTTCGACAACCGTATAACTTCCGCAACGTCACTTCCGTAACGTCACTTCCGTCTTGCGCCACTATATCACGGCGCGAAATTCAAATGAAAATCACTTCGGTCGACCGAGGCTTTGGGTTAAGAGTTCCCTCGCGCATGCGCAACACGCAACCTCGCCGCCAACGCGCTTGCCGCCAACGCCCCTGGACCACACCCCAAGAAAATTCCCCCCGTCCGTGGAATGTCTGAATAACTATTCCGACATTATTTTACTTTCTTTTTCAATACTATTCTCTATTAAATAAAATAGGTTCACACTCCCCCTTTTTTTATTTCTTTTTTACTATTACTACTAGGGCAGCATTAAGAATTAAACATCGGCGAAGACATGGAGACGTACGAAGTTCAAGAACTTGACAAGTTCACAATTAACTAACGAATAAATTTTGCCCTCTATGATTAACAAGTAATCGCATAGTTCCTCGTAAAATTAAGGTTTAATTTCACTTGTGTTTTCAAAGTTTCACAAATGGCCACGGCCACATGTGATTACCTACACGGCAAAAAACGCCGAGCCCGCTGCTCAACAGGATTGAACAATGTTTTGCTGCCCACGTTGTTCACACTTGTCAACAATATTGAACAATATTGTTGAGCCTGAATCGGGTGTAACAATATTGTTCAATATTGTTGACAACTGTGAACAATGTGGGCAGCAAAACATTGTTCAATCCTGTTTTCATCAATATTGCAACAACCTGAGCGTTTTTACGCGTGTATACAAATTTCAAGGAGTTGAATCAACTCCACAAGTGTTATTCTGTCACCGTTTTTTGGAGTTGATTCAACTCCTTCAAATTTACAGTGCTGTCTTCGACAATAGACCTTTCCCCTTATGAGTGAAATTTTGATCTAGATATGCCTGGGCAACAAAATTAGTAATATTCCGAAGTTTCGTTGCGAAATGTTGTAAAATGCGGATAATATAGCCTTGCAAAGTTTGCCGTTTTTTCAGTCATTTTGCATTACAATCTAACATTTTGCATCAGTTTGATCATCTGATTATCAATTTCCCGTTTGTAATACCAAATGACTGAAAAACGGCAAACATCGCAAGGCTATATTATCCGCATTTTACAACATTTCGCAACGAAACTTCGGAATATTACTAATCTTGTGATGCTCTTTCCGGCAAGCTAGTGAAATTTTTGTCCAGACTTGTCTAGATCAAAATTTCACTCAAAAGGGGAAAGATCTATTGACAAACTTTGGTTTGTAAAATTTCCAGCAGAATTAAACTAAACATCAAAAGCTAAAACGTCTGTTGCTAATAACATCATATAATTTATTTCAACAAACTGAAATATAGTTGGAAAACGACGATAGACGTTGAAAAAAAAAATGAAAAATAAGTTATATTATATACATTACTCAAGAGTTCTTTCGAATAAGATCAACCTAAATTCAAGCAAGCATGTCTACCAAGTCATGCGTGCAGTAAAACACGAAAAAAACACGAATAATCATTTTTAAACTAGTGAAATTCTTACCACTCTCATCCAGTTTTGGTTGAAATATTGAAACACCGCTACTTTCTTTCTTAGTTTTAATATCCCATAATGCAATTCCTTCTGCAGCTCCAGCAGCCACCGCAGCGCCCAGTGCTGTTGTCTCCGTCATTGATGGACGCACTAAGATAGCAACAAGATCATGTATTTTTAATAATTGATAGTTTTAAGTCATATTTGAATGTTTCTTCAATACATAACTGATTGACACCTCTATAGTGGGTGAATACGTCATCCTTAGTTAAGAGAAAAACTATACCCTACCTACTGGTATTCCTAATAAATCAGCTTGGATCTGCATAAGTAATGAGTTTGCTGTCATGCCACCATCAACTTTGAGTGATGTTAGAGGAATTCCTGAATCCTGATTCATTGCATCCAATAACTGCAACAAAAGTAACGTGCGAAGTTTCAAAACTTTCATTGTTATAAAACCCGCGCATTCGATCTATTCAACGTGGCTAGTACAATTTTATGTTAAAAGTACTTGTAATGTTGAGTATGGTTAATGAAGAATTTAAAAGAGGATACAACAAACCGTAATGAGCATTTTAACAGGGTTCGTAGTCTCCAAGACCAAAAAAATTCAAAGACTTTCAAAGATTTTTTCTGTCTATTTTCAAAGACTTTTCAAAGACCTTTGAGAGCAATCAGCTGTCGAAAAATTGCGAGTGTAAGCACCATTTTTACCCAGTATTAGTTCCGTCAAATCACATCCTAAAATGCGCATTTTCGTCGATATTTGCGAAAATCTTATTTCAATCAATCGATTTTATTAGCTAGGAAATCGTATAATCAATTCCTCACTAAAGAATTTAAAGACTTTTAAAGACTTTCTTCGCTTTTTCACGCAATTTAAAGACTTTTCAAAGACCTCAAAGACCTGCATTCCAATTTAAAGACTTTCAAGGATTTCAAAGACCGCTACGAACCCTGTTTAATAAACTGCCATTTTAATAAACTGCCAGAAAAAACTATAATTACGAGACAGCTGAGAGCGATATAACTACTTTTTCAGTAGTTGTATATCTCTCTCAATCCGCAGCTGCTGCTGCATGTCTTTTTATCCTCGCTACCTACACTGGCACAGACCATTCAAGATTATTCTATAATTACTGTAGATGTCCTACGTTTGATTCAGTTCATTAGTTGTTACTGTTTTACTTCCTATAGAGAAGAAAATATATTCCTATCCTGTTATTATTCCTATCCATATATTCCAACCCGTAAATCCTTGAAGTATCTTTGTGTTTAGCACGGTATATTCTTACGAGTCACACTGGAAAAAAATTTGAAAATCCATAGAAGGTCATAAAATGGAAATTGTATGGACCTTTATTGGAAATAGAATGGATTTTGATTATCCATAATAATTGTATATTTCCATACCATGGATATAGTATGGAAATACTATGGATATACTATGGATTTAGTGGTGCAATTGCAAATTTCGTAGTATGGATTTCACTTTTTTTTCCAGTGTCATCATACTAGGTTGCTATATGGATCTCTTCTGTTTGGTATTCATGCTATTTTGATTAAAACAAATTTACTCGTTAATCCTTTACACATGTACGCCAGAAAAACGATAAAACAGAACTGACCTCGCGAGTTTGAAATGAGACTGCTTCCAAAGTTGCACGAGCAATATGAGCTTTGTTTGTGAACTGAGTCAGACCAATTATTATCCTGCAGAAAAAGTTAACATCCATTTAAATTACACATTAAAATTAAGGGACACATCAAGGTGACATTCAGATTCAAATGGGGTGAAGAATTGATCAGTGGACCTACCCTCTAGCATCCGTTTGCCAATACGGAGCATAAAGTCCTGAGAAAGCTGGTACAAAATATGCACCACCGCTATTGGGCACAGACGATGCTAACGCCTCTAAAAAAGTAGACATTAAATACTGAACTCTGTTTCATTGGTACAATTTTTAATATATAGTTTAAAAAATGAAATTAAAATGGAATAAGAATGGTTACAGGGATTTATTAGAATACACCCTTCCGGAAAATACGTCACTTTGGCTATTGAGCCTCGTTTTCGTGTATCTGACATTAGTCAAAGCTTGATGCTCAGTCATGGAAACGAGGCTCTATAGCCAAGGTGACGTACTTTCCGGAAGCGTGTATTAATTGGCTAATGAGTAATGGAGTAATGGCATGCCAAACAATTACCAAGAAATTACCAAGTTTTTGACGATATTGAACATTACCATATAAACCTTAGTACTGTACAAAAAACCTTAACACGTCATAGGATTTAATACCATGCAAACAAGTTTTTATTATATGAACATGTTAAGTCAAAACAATTGTAAAATACGCCAGAAACAACAGTATGGTTTACCTATATCTGAAGATTTTTCAATCAGTCCCAGTCCATCTCTCAACCATTTCACGGCATCTCCAGCAACAGCAACAGAGCCCTAAAGTACAACTAGCCATATGAATCTTTAAACATTTTATTATAGAATTTTAATAGAGGTTTCGTCAAACTTTTATCATGTACATAAACAAATCTATTTTATCGCAGAATTTTATAACAAAATATCCTCACACGTTGTGCTTATACAACAAGATGTACTTACTATTAGTACAGTACAGACGGGGGCCGGGGCTGTATAATGGATTCGAATTATTGCCTGAATTAGCGGTGTGCATCGGATTGGATTGGAGGTTTACAACATCCTATTGGATTGGAGGATAATGGAGGTTTCGAAGTCCGACCCGATCCGACTGCAAAAATACTTTTCCAATCCGATGTGAATATTATGGTTCCGAAATCCAAACGAATCCGATCGGATCGGATTCGGATTGGTTTCGGATCAGATTTGCGCATCTCTAGTCTGAATGTTCCAATACTGAATCGAACCTAAGGTCTCTGGCCTTGCATGTCGATGTAACTTGTATCCACTGGAGTGCAATGCTGGAAAATGTCCGGGAGAGCCAGCAGCATCGCTGTCAGGATATTTTTAAACATTTCAAAAATAAATTTGCTTACGCCTTGCGGAAATTTCTACCAACTTATAAATTGGAATCCCATAGCATTTGCTTGTCGTTTAAAAATTTCAAATCCGTTTTGCAATTGTCATGCACGTGTCGAATTTGGTATTTACCATCATGTGGCACCACACGTTCTCAGAAACCTACTACAGCATGCAAGAATTTTTACATTTGCTTTATTATGTAAAGATTCTATTTACGGATTTTTCGGCGAGGAAGAAAACTATTTTTTCTTGGCCTGCTAGTACGAGTGGTTTCAATGACTGATAATCTGATCCTCACCTCTAAAGCGTAAACAGTCGGGCTCTTTGGACCAAACTTATACCCAACAGTCGTCAGCAATCCGTGATGTGACGTAATTGACTAAATTTAAGATGCCACAAATACATGTACAGTTATGAAGAACCACTTGAGAACACACAATTATATTGTAAAATATAAGTAAGAAAATTCTATGCACCTCTTCCCCTGTATTGTAAAGGAGAAAACAACCTGTGCCATATCTAAAAAATAAATAAAAATTGGTCGTTTTAGTATGCGTTACGAGGCAGCAGATGACAGTCAAGAGATATTTTGACACTGACATGTACGGAACAAGCCGATATATTTTGGAGCTGCATGTGAAAATTTTTTAAGTCATTGTAAACATTGATTTTAACTAGATATCAGCGGATATAAAAGAAAACCGATACCGATTGTTGAGGAGCCGATACATATATACCAACCATCGACCGATTGATCGGCAAAACCGATGATCATTTTATCTGACGCTAAAGTTTTGTGGAGTTTTCATCTTTGTCTAAATACTCGCTTGTTTCGCAACGAAAGAATGACGATTTCAGTTTTCTATTTTAACCACAACAAAACTGAAAATTGACATGCAGGTAAGCGGCGTTTTCTGCGTTTGCTCTATTTTTACGCATGTCTGAAAAACTGAAATTTCTTGAAAAGATATACAATGAGGAATACTTAAAATGTTTTTACTATAACATGACCATGTGTCATATACAATGTCAATGAATGTGAGATATTTTTAGAATTATGAGAAGCCATGAGGCATGACACACAAGGGCGAGACAGACAAAGTCACTGATATACGATACTAGGGAAAGACAATCGACTGCTGACTAAATCGATAGTGGAAGACAATCGGCCGATGGCGAAAAGTGGAAAAGAGGCCGTTAATCGGCCGATTATCGTTTTGCCGATGATCGGCTCATCTCTAATTTTAACTAAGTTTTTGTCGCACATGTTTTATTCCTTTTTGACTGTAATGACTAATGATAAAACAAAAGTTCACTATTACGTCATCCTGACGGGGGCGGAGGGACCAATTTAGCAACCAAACAAAATCTTATGAGGTCAATTTCCATGGATGGCAAACCGAGAAAAGTACTGTAAAGATACAGTGTACTAAATCAGTCTCGTCCCAGGTGCTTAATTGCAGATTCGAACTGAACGTGCGCGAGCTTTGCGCGAGGATGTTTGGGGAAGTAGGGTGCTGGGTAGGGGGCTGGTGTTATATACCCTGTAAATCCTGATTAAAAGGCCATCCGATAGAAAACTCTAGTTAATTGGCAAACTATCTGACAAAGTGCCATCGCTTGAAATGTCGAATTACAACTTCCAAATCAGTACTTCTCGACGTTTCGAACATACGAGTAGCATATTGTGCGAAATTGAATACTAACGTATTTTTCGCTTGTCCTTTTTCAAAGCACGATTGTCCTACAAGAGCAGCTTGTTGATCACCAAGACACTGTAAATACAATCAAAACATTAAGATACATATACTGTAAAAATGTTGATGCACTGCAGATTAGAGAGAGAAAGTTACAAATTGACGTTTTTTACGTCGTTAACTAGCTATAGTTAGTATAGGTAATAGCATGGTTTCGAGTGCAATTTGGATATAAACATGCACGAGTGATTTTTTCAAAGACGTCAAAATAGCATGAGTCCGAGTACTATTTGAGGTCTTTGAAAAACTCACGAGTGCATGTTTATCCAAATTTCACGAGAAACCATGCTATTACTTATTAATAATTTACATAAAAATGTTCGAGACAATTGTAGTTTTAACTTACGCGTTTATAGCGAACATTCCACTGGCAAAGTTTTCCTGGCTTTGTTATATCACATTATACAACGCTAACAGCTTGAAAATTCCACTCAACTATGTAATTTTTGTCATTCTTGTTTAAGGTAAATGCTTTTCCATTTAAAAATACAGAAAATTGCACTGCTGTTTGGGATTAACTGCACTGAAATCAACCAATCACAGTCGAGTAATATCTTTATGTATATTATTAGAGCGCTAACCACAAACGGTAAACGTCAAATCGCATTTGAAGGTATGTTCTACAAGTTTCAACTCAGCTAGGTAGCTAATTCATGCTTTAACTTTAATGCACAATTTGTCCTAACTTCAAGCTATAGCAGTTGACCTCAAAATACGATTTGAAGTTTGTTCTGTAAATGTCAATCTGTAACTCTCTACTACCTTTGCTATAACTTATAAAATAGCGTGGATTAATTACTTACCCCAGATAAAGGTATTCCTTGAAAAGCACCGTCAGTCTTAAATATAAATTTACTGACCATGAGGAAGTTATATTATTATAATTTTGTGTAAGTTTAACTGATCTCTAAAATACGTATAGGTAGGTACTGTATATGTAAATAAAATACCATTTAAACATGCTGACCAATGTCAATTTAAGGTTTTCTAAAATAAGTAATTATAAATAAAATAGCAATCTATATAGCCATAATGTATAAATTAGCTGAGTAAATGTACGTGTGCAGATACTTACAATATGTGCATAAATCTCAGATGAACTTTTGATGGTTGGTAGTACTTTTATCGGGATGTCAAAAAATCTAAAACGACAGGTAGTAGGTATCATGAAGTGGCGAGCTGGCAACTGCTCATGTCAACTTAGACTTAGAAAGTCCAAAAACAATCTATTTCAATTCAATGTTCGCACATAGTGCAGCTATGGATAGCTTCACCACTCATATCATGGTGACTTATAATACTTCCTGAAACTCAAGGGAAATATCAGGAGCTTTTGAAATTTATGTAGGAAAAATTGAAATTTCATAAATGTATATATTAATCAACATTGTATAACCATTTTTTTTTTACTTGCACAATGTTTCGTCCCAACATGTCGTCTTAATATTCATCAACATTGTTCTGCTGGCATTCGTGACATCAGTGACGTAGATCCCACCATTTGTACCTCCTGTCAAATTCTGGAAACACAACAAAAACTTCATAAAATACAGTACATCTATACTGACAACCTTGCAGCGCTTCATCGAAAAACCCTGGGTTCATCTTTTCTTATACGAATCGACTGAACACATGCAGGTCATTTGCAAGCAATGAGTGTGAACACAAGATAGCAGAATCATACTAGTGGCATTTTTTTTAAAAAAGTCAAAATATGGACTCACTGGATCGTAACTACTCCCAACCCAAAACATGAAAGCATATTATGTATCTAACGTTTTGATCACCAATCATAATCATAGTAATAAAACTACTAGCCCGCATACATTTATTGTATCATAACATATTACTCATGAAGTAGCTTAGAGTTAAGCCTGGTTCACACTGGTCGTAAGAATCGGGGATTTCCATGATCATGGAAATTTATCAATTTTTTAATTTTCATCAATTTTTCTGTGATCATTGGTGTGTAAAATGTTTTGTCTGTCGGAAAAGAATACAATAGATCGCCGATTAATTACCAGTGTGAACCAGGCTTTACAGCTGCGAGAACAGCATAAACAGTCCATAAATATTAGGTTTGTTTGCATCCCTCGATCGAAAAATTGCGCGGCTTAGAACGCTGTTTCTAACTTTCTAGCATTTTTCAAGTGATCAATGGCAAGAATTGAAAGGTTGTTAATGTAGGCAGCTACTATAGAACATTTTCATCTCAGTCTTCCTCCCCAACATATTCACCTAGCCCCTCGTTGCCTAGCCACTACTTATAGTTAGTAATACTGATAGCGGTATTTTATTAATCCCGTCTGCCTCTCGAAGGCCGGTGTTTATTTGAATAAGAATTTAAAGTCACTCGCATTTTCGCGCGCCCATTATAACTCAGACATGGAGCAGATCTAGGGGAAGTACAGTAATTAATGAAAATTTGCATGTGAATCAAACGTGCTCAAAGAGAATATACTAACATAAATAAGCCAGGTATCCACAGTTCCAACCATCAAGCGGTCTTGTTCTACTGCATTCTTTACTGCATCAATATTATCAAGTAACCATCTTATCTTCACTGCACTAAAATACGTGCTTAATGGAAGACCACATAATTTCTGCAATCAAACGGTTAACTAGGTTTAACATAGGTAACTAGATGTAACATGGCGAAAAAAGGTGGACATAAATGGCAGCTACTTCCATCTAAACTACAATAAATCAGAAATTGTACAGTTCTGTGATTCAGAAGAAAGGCACCAACACACCCTTCCAGGAAGTACGCATCTTGGCTATAGAGCCTCGTTTTCATGATTAAGACGTGGGCTTTAACTGATGTCAGATACACGAAAACTAGGCCCTATAAGATGCATTGACTATGAAATATGATCTTCATTCTATACGATCAGAAAATGCTCACACTTTCTTAAAATCCAGAACAAAGACAAATCAAGTAAATGTGGAAGATGATGAGAACAATTCCAGAGAATAGTTGTTTACCCTAAACGTGTTACAATTTGCAATCCAACTCGACCCCTTTCTGTTGCACTTGATCAGATCAATTACGCGTGAACAAAGAGAATGTACAGACTCTGCAATCTTACCCTAATTTCTTCCAGTTCACTTTCTTGCACTTTGGCTTTGAAATTGTCAACGGTCGATTTCGTCCTCGCATCAAGCCAAACTAAAACATCGCACAAGTAAGATTAATTAGGGCACCATTTCTGTCATTTAAACAATGAACTGAAAAGAATAATGTCACAGACAGTACCTATAGCATTATGCAACGGCGCTCCAGTCTGTTTGTCCCAAGTAACCGTTGTCTCCCTCTGATTTGTTATTCCCACAGCTGTTGTAAAAAATAATTGGGTAAAACTCTGCCAAATTAGTGCCATTTAACGACATTGGCAAATAGAGGACTCCACTCCATGCATGATATCATTACTATGATAATTATTATTATAATTATTATTTATTATTATTTTTTATTGTTATTATAATTATTACTATTAATTATCATTATTATTCAACATCTTTTGACATGGTAACTAATCGACTATATAGGAATATTTACAAAATAAATTGCTTTTCATCAGGCCGTGTAGCGCATGCATGTAATAATATTTATAATACAGCATTTGTAATTTCTGAACACTGATTGGCCAAGAGCCGTGTTGATATACTGTAACTCAATGTCAACACGGAAAATTTCTTTCTTTATATGTGTTCGTGCTATATATAAAAAAATATAAAACATTTTTCCGTATTGATATAGTTATATTTCGGGCGTCGTGTTTCCACACAATTTCTCGTTTTCCCAATTTCCACGAGTGCGGATAGAACTGTATATATCAAGACGGAAAATGTTTTATATTTGTTAAATCTGCACGTATGTTTTAATAAATTGTTAAATACATTGAGTAATGCCCGATTTGCACTACACATCTTTTGCCTAAAACTGTCGCATGCAACTTGCTTACAATTTGAGTTGTACTGAGTAGATCAAGCACACAACTCACCGACGACAATCTTTGGCAGGCAACAGGGTTACCGCGGATCCCAACAACTGACAGCTATGTAAACCTAATGAGTGGTCATGCATAACTAAACTACAGTGTCAGTGGCAGAGAAGACACAAGATTCGAGTATAGTGGATGCAGATCTGTGTAGAACTAAAACCTACATTTTACCAAATCTTTAATTAAGGCAAGCCCAGATCAAACGAGGATGAGAGTGAATGAGAGTTACTGTAGCAGTCACGCGACTTTGTCTTTAGTTGTTCTCAAATCTTAATGCTTTGCTAACACTATCATGTATTCTATTTAAGTTAAAACATAGTTGAAATACTCACCAAACGTTTATTAATAGTCTATATAGAGCTTGGAATGCCCTTCTTTGTAACAATGCATGCGTGACTGCTAACTCTCATCAACTCTCATCCTCGTTTGACCAGGGCTTCAGAGTACTCACCTTTAATATTTTTCGGGTCAATATTAATATTTTTTAATTTCTCAGTTACTTTTTCCATACATTCTTTAACTGTGGATAAAATTTCACAAGGATCTTGCTCAACCCATCTGAAAGATTTATAAAGGATTGCACTACAGAATCAATTTTATAGAACTGATGGATTTTACTGTTAAACATGCAGTAATGCCTACAATACTAACGGTGTAGCACAAGTTGGTCACCTGACTCACCTTGACGAATTGGCAAATTGGTAAGAATGAAAAGAATTTTCAACTTTTCAACTTCAATTTGAAACATCATTTTCATACTTATTTCAACAAATCTTGTCAGTACATAATTGACAGCCACTTGACTAGGCACTATAGGCAAATTCTAATTGATATACTGTATACACATCTAGTGCCTGAATGTTAACCTATATACATGCAACAGCTATATATTAGCTATAATAGCATATTAAAACAGTGAATTTCTTCAATATACCCTTCATGTGGATAATGACTTTTAAGTTCAATTTGATGAAATGTAACAACTTTTCCAGTTGCAGCAGAAAATATCTAAAACCACAGATAATAAAATCAATCAAAGTAAAATACACAGTTGGCAGTGCTGGGAATTGAAGTAAATGTCAATACAAAAGTTTTGCTACAGTGTAATTTGGCAAGAAATTTTCAGTTATTGACATTGTGCCGTTTGCGCTGGGATGATGCAGGATTAGGATAATCGAAACAAAACACAAAAAGTATGAAAAGCACCAAAATGTATAAACATATATTTAATTATGATTTTTTCTGTGTTGGTGTAATGTACTCAGGTGAATATGATGCTTGTGATGTTACTCTGAGTGTATATCCACACCGGGCAAGCTTGAAGAATATGCGTGACCACGGTGGGAATCGAACCTACGACCTTCGTAGGTTCGATTCCCACCGTGGTCAGGCATATTTTTCAAGCTTGTCTGGTGTGGATATACACTCAGAGTAACATCACAAGCATCATATATTTAATTGGATCTATCAATTTTGTTTAATTAACAATTATTCGCCGAAGGCGAGGTGATTATCGGTGAATAAAAACCGAGACGAAGTCGAGGTTTTTATTCACGATAATCACCGAGCCTGAGGTGAATAATTGTTTTAGTATAATTTCACAGGTGATTATATGGAAAAAACTAAAAAACAGTCGCTAATAATGGAAGACTACTTTTACTTTGTTTTTCTCGTGTCCCTTGCCCTTGGCTGTGTTTACCAACAACACCAACATAGTTTTTAACCGTGATGCGAAACTGTGATAATAGCAGCCGTTTTTCGTCATGTCCGCGCGTCGTAGATTTGGTGTATCTTAAACTCCCTATTAATCCTTTAAGAATTAAGTGACAATGCCCTCTGATAAGCCCTCCATAACAGAAATGTTACTTGTCAAGGGGAGAGTGCCGCCACTGAATGGGTTAAAAAGATTTTGTATATATTTGGGGTTTTTTAACATATTTTTGAACAATGTGTGTCCGCGCCAAAACCATAGACATAGACTTCGGTGCAAGGTGCAAGGTTGAGCTTGTGTATGCATAGGAGGCCCATGCAGTTGATACTGTAGTTGTAATGCCTAATGGGAATTACAGAAGAAAAGAGATTAAAATAATTGAATAAAAATTCATTATACTACCGTCAAAATTTTCTAACATCTGTTTTTGCTGGAATTAGTGTTGAATAATTATAAGCTTTTGAGGTTTGCACTACAATCTTGAGTTCCAACTACTTCCAGACTACAGAAATTGCATGCAGTCACATACATGTACATGTACATGACGTATACTGTAATCTCTTTAATATTGAAAAGGAAGGAAATCGTCTTTTGCTGTCTGATATGCACTTAGCTGTACCTAGAAATTTCACAACCAGAATTTTGTGTGAAAAACAACATGAAAATTTTATATATTTTTTGAAGTTTCATGTGAAAATCTGATGAAAATCGGATTGATATTGAGCGCACAGTAGCGATTTGTGTAGGTAATCGCATGGGGCCGAGTAAAATTAAGGTTTAATTTCATGCGTTTTTTCAAAGTTTCACAAATTTGTGAAACTTTGAAACACACAAGTGAAATTAAACCTTAATTTTACGAGGAACTATGCGATTACTTGTTAATCATAGAGGGTAAACTTTATTCGTACAGTAAGTTAATTGTGAACTTGTCAAGTTCTTGAACCTCGTATGTCTTCATATGTCTTCGCCGATGTTCCTTAATGCTGCCCTGCCTGCCCATTTCTTAAATACTCCAACCAGTAATGGCAATAAATTTGTACTTTTTCTAGTGTTCAAGTTTTCACTAGAAGTTTTTAATTCTTCAATAACATCATTATCCGCGATGACAAACCAAAAAGCCATTGTTTTTATTGCTATTTAAAACAAGAAACTTCCCGTGCTTGCATCTCAGCCAATCAGGTACAAGTAATTTTGCCCTGAATTAAGAAAAAATGCCCTCCTCATTAGCCAATCATATTTGAGTAATTTTGCCCTCTATATGATTATCCGCAAAACGCCAAAAAGGGTGTCCTGTAACCTTAAAACACTTGGGTATCGCCCGTGTTATAAATCTGATAAAAGATTGCTGTTGGTGTTTTAATATTTAAAAATTATTGAATGAGGAGGGCATTTTTTTAATGATAATTCTTCATATCGTGCGAAAACCGAATTCAGTAATTGTTTTATTATTTATTTAAAAAATTTAAAACACTCGGAAACCATTTGTATTTTAGTTGTATTAAGAAAAAAAACAATTCCTTAGTCCTTTGGCAGCCGTCGTCGTTGTCATATCAATGGTGTCAGCAAGTCAATATGATTCTCGTTGTCATAGTAATATGGCGCAAACACGTCCAAATTTTTTTCATATTGACTCTTTGACGTCCTTTTGCTATTATGAATGTGAAAAATCCATATTTGGTTAGCCATTGAGTTGATATGAAAATTTCACAGTTGGCTGTTTTTAAGCCAATCAGAAACCAGGAATTTTTTAAATAAATAATATTAATACATAATAACTAACTTTCTTTTCTGCTCTCTGTCCCTGCCGTACAAAGTTTATAGTTGCACACAAAAGGAATAAAAAACAAAGATGTACATTTAATATAGTGTGAATTGTACATTGTAGCATATATAAATTGCAATAGTACATGTGTTACTCATTCACTGTGAACAACATGGTACATTCCTTTTTTGTCTTTTGTAAAGTGCATGCTATATACAGTAGTTATAGGGGGGGGGGGGGCTTAAAAATTATTGTTAAGGCAAGGGGGGACCTGAAAATCTACGTTTGATTAAGGGTGGGGTCCCTTAGTCCCCCCAATTCTTTTTCAAATATTGGCAAGATTCTAATAAATGTTGGCATCACTAAATAGAGTTTACTAAGGATGCCACCAAGTAGAGTTTACTATGGATCACCAATGTCATCAAAAATTTATTTTCATGTTCACAACCACATCTATTTTTTTGTGCATGGTTACAATTCTAATTTTAAACAGCCAATCTGGTTCTTAGACACAATTACTGAAACATTTGATTGGCTGTAGAAAATATGTTGGCGATACAACACGATACAAATTGTTGACAAGAGCATTTGGTGTAATAAGACATATTAATTTGTTATATAGTTAGTATCAAAGTTAGTATCAAACAAGTCCGATTGGTCAAAACCGTATCATGTGCCAGTCCACAAAACGTCATGTTCACTGCATGCTTTGGTGAGGGGGCAACGGTACACAATGAAACAATTATTGACCAGTCAATAATAGAATGGGTGCAGTGTGCATGCGCGCCAACTGTGAAGTTCCAAAGTTCATTTTATTAAACTTTTTTTATTAACCATTTACGGTGTTCCATATTATATCTAGTTTTGGTTTCAAAGTTCACTGAGCCAATAACCGGTGAATTATTCATACTTTGACACTTATATACTATATAACAAAACACTTATTTACTTGTTCGCCTCAGGCAACAACGGTGGTCTTCAGTCCACAAAACACACTGTTTCCCTTGGTCTCAGTAAATAAGTGATAATTCATAAATAATTGTAACCCTATGGTATATAATACTGTGTGAATATATATTACATGAAAATTTATATACTGCAGGAAATTAAAGCTTTTCAATATTATGTTTGTGATGTTACTCTGATAATATCATGATTGCGGGTATTCCCTTTGTTCTCGCAGGGCAAAACTAATACACCTCATTATATTCATTTTTTCTAATCCTACCCGCTTTTACGTCATGTCAGGTAGAATTAGTTCTAATCCTACCCGAAACGACGTCAAAGCGAGTACGATTAGAAAAAATGAATATACATGAAGATATCTGAAATCGCCAAAACTAAACAAAGACAGGAAAAACAATTGTACCATTTAATTTATACCATTATTTATTTTTAATTGGTTTTTAATGGCCCTGCGAGAACAACGGGAATATCGGCCCTCGGGAATTTTACTAAATTACCCTCATCGAGCGGCGCCCAAGGGAATTATACTAAACGACCCTCATCGGGCGGGACGTTTTAATAGCTAATTCGCTTCTTTTTATGCTATTACTTATAAGTGTATATCCACACTGGGCAAGCTTGAAAAATATGCCTGGCCACGATGGGAATCGAACCTATGACCTTTGGAATACTAACCCAATGCTCTGCCAACTGAGCTACACGGTCAGGTCGAGTATGTGATATTTCGGAACTGAGTCTAGTTCCTTCGATATCAATGCAATCTAGTAATCATGATTTTTTTGCCCGGTGTGGATATACACTCAGAGTAACATCACAAACATCATATTCACCTGATTACATAACACCAACACAGAAAAAAATCATGATTACTAGATTGCATTGATATTGAAGGAAGTAGACTCAGTTCCGAAGGTCGTAGGTTCGATTCCCACGGTGGCCGGGCATATTTTTCAAGCTTGCCCGGTGTGTGTATACACTCACAAACATCATATTCACCTGAGTACATAACACCAACACAGAAAAAAATCATTTTTCAATATTAATACAATAGTCAATACATTTGATTGTATTTTTCTGTGTTGGTGTTGTGTACTCAGGTGAATAATATGTTTGCGATGTTACTCTGAGTGCATATCCACACCGGGCGAGCTTGAAAAATATGCCCGGCCACGGTGGGATTCGAACCTACGACCTTTGGAACACTAGCCCAATGCTCTTCCAACGATTGTGTTTGTCTTAGGCTCTTAGTCTGTAACACTCTTTTATATATATTGAAATGACCTAAATTGACTGCTAGTGCCTAGCTATTATAAAAAGCTTATGTTTTTCCTTACCAATATTCTGGTGCTTGATGTGCCTTGATCAATAGCTGCGATCAAAGAACTATCCATTTTGCAAATGTCAAATAATATAAAGTGTGTGTGTATAAAAATACCTGAACACGTTTTCAAGGTGTCATGTTTCATTCGCTAGTTGAAACTGTATCCGATTTCGAAATTCGAATCACACTTTGTTTACATTCTTGAATACCATAGCATTTTACAAGGAACTAAACTCCGGGAACTAAACTCGCACGGGGTCCAACGTGGGTCCTTTTCTCCGCTACTTTACTAGTTCACCAACAGAGATAAAACCAGTGCCACGTGCACAGTGATAATAACAATAATAATAACTTTATTCAAACAAAGATACCAGTACTGGTATATAAAGAATACAGCAAATGTCTATAAGCTATATAAAAATAACATAATAGAACAGAGTAATAATATTTGCAACAATGACAAAATTTAAACAAGGACAAATCAAGGAAGAGCTATAGATGCAGGCAAGATCTAAAAAAATATTCATAATTTCGTATATGTACTTGGCCGAAGGATTAATAATGTTTTTGTCATTCATTGACACGCAGTATAAAAATAAATTATTTGTACCCAACAAGCTGAATTTGCTGTTATAATCAACTAACTCATTTAAAAAATTTTCTCGCAGTCTTTCTAACCTTTTGTTACTACAATGTGAAAAGTAGTGATATTCGTCCCCAATCTCATTCGAGTTACAAATTGGACATAGACGTAAATCGTGTT
>CACRXK020010424.1:0-17685 GCA_902702795.2 Paramuricea clavata | reverse complement strand
GTGAGGAACCTTGTCCTCAGCGTTAAGAACCTTTATCCTTGTTCGCAGCTTGAGGAACCTTGTGGTCAACGTGAGGAACAACGTCCTCAGGGTGAGGAACCTTGTTCTCGGCGCGAGGAACCTTGTCCTCAGCGTGAGAAACCTTGTCTTCAACGTGAGGAACCTTGTCCTCAGCGTGAGAAACCTTATCCTCAGCGTGAGGAACCTTGTCGTCAGCGTGAGGAACCTTGTCCTCAGCGTTAAGAACCTTTTCCTCAGCGTGAGGGACCTTGTTCTCAGCGTGAGGTCCTCAGCGTGAGGGACCTTGTTCTCAGCGTGAGGATCCTTGTTCGCAGCTTGAGGAACCTTGTCCTCAGCGTGAGGAACCTTGTCTTCAACGTGAGGAAATTTGTCCTCAGCGTGAGAAACCTTATCCTCAGCGTGAGGGACCTTGTCTTGAGCGTTAGGAACCTTGTCCTCAGCGTGAGAAAGATTGTCCTCAGCGTGATGAACCTTCTCCCCAGCGTGAGGAACGTTGTCCTCAGCGTGAGGAACTTTATCCTCAGCGTGAGGAACGTTGTCGTCAGCATTAGGAACCTTGTCCCTAGCGTCAGGAACATTGTCCTCGGTGTGAGGAACCTTGTCTTCAGCGTTAGGAACCTTGTCCTCAGCGGGAGGGACCTTGTCTTCAACGTGAGGGACCTTGTCCTCAGCGTGGGGAACCTTATCCTCAGCGTGAGGGACCTTGTCTTCAGCGTTAGGAACCTTGTCCTCAGCGTGAGCAACCTTGTCCTCTGCGTGAGGAAGCTTTTCCTCAGCGTGAGGAACCTTGTCCTCAGCGTGAGGAACCTTAACCGCAGCGTGAGGAACCTTGTCTTCAGCGTTAGAAACCTTGTCCTCAGCTTGAGGAACCTTGTCGTCAGCGTTAGGAACCTTGTCCTCAGCGTGAGGAACCTTGTCCTCAGAGTGAGAAACCTTGTCCTCAGCGTGAGGAACCTTTTCCTCAGAGTGCGGAACCTGGTCCTCAGAGTGTGGAACCTTGTCCTCAGCGTGAAGAACCTTGTCGTCAGCGTGAGCAACCTTGTCCTCAGCCTGAGCAACATTGTCCTCAGCATGAGGAACCTTGTCGTAAGCGTGAGGAATTTTGCCCTCGGCGTGAGGAACCTTGTCCTCAGTGTGAGGAACCTTGTCCTCAGCGTAAATAACCTTATCCTAAGCGTGAGGATCCTTGTTCTCTGCGTAAGGAACCTTGTCCTCGGCGTGAGGAACCTTGTCGTCAGCGTGAGGAACCTTTTCCTCAGCGTTAAGAACCTTTTCCTCAGCGTGAGGGACCTTGTTCTCAGCGTGAGGATCCTTGTTCGCAGCTTGAGGAACCTTGTGGTCAAGGTGAGGAACAATGTCCTCAGGGTGAGGAACCTTCTCCTCGGCGCGAGGAACCTTGTCCTCAGCGTGAGAAACCTTGTCTTCAGCGTGAGAAACCTTGCCCTCAGCGTGAGGAACTTTCTCCTCAGCGTTAGGAACCTTGTCTTCAAAGTGAGGAAACTTGTCCTCAGCGTGAAGAACCTTGTGTTCAGCGTGAGCAACCTTGTCCTCAGCGTGAGCAACGTTGTCCTCAGCGTGAGGAACCTTGTCCTCGGTGCGACGAACCTTGTCCTCTGCGTAAGAAACCTTGTCTTCAGCGTCAGAAACCTTGTCCTCGGCGTGAGGAACCTTATACTCAGCGTTAGGAACCTTGTCTTCAACGTGAGAGAAACTTGTCCTCAGCGTGAGGAACCCTGTCCCTAGCGTGAGGAACCATGTCCTCAGCGTTAAGAACCTTGTCCACAGCGTGAGGAACCTTGTCCTCAGCGTTAAGGACCTTGTCCTCAGCGCAAGGAACCTTGTCCTCAGGGTAAGGACCCTTTTCCGCAGCGTGAGGAACCTTCTCCTCAGCGTGAGGAACCTTTCCTCAGCGGGAGAAACCTTGTCTTCAGCGTGAGAAACCTTGCCTTCAGCGTGAGGAGCCTTGTCCTCAGCGTTAGGAACCTTCTCTTCAACGCGAGGAAACTTGTCTTCAGCGTGAGGAACCTTGTCCTCAGCGTGAGGAACCTTGCCCTCAACGTGAGAAACCTTGTCCTCAGCGTGCGCAACGTTGTCCTCAGCGTGAGGAACCTTGTTTTCAGCGTGATGAACCTTTTCCTCAGCGTGAGCAACCTTGTCCTCAGAGTGTGGAACCCTGTCCTAAGCGTGAGGAACCTCGTCTTCGGCGTGAGGAACCTTGTCCTCAGCGTCAGGAATCTTGTTCTCAGCGTGAGGAACCTTATCCTAAGCGTTAAGAACCTTGTTCTCTGCGTAAGGAACCTTGTCCTCGGCGTGCGGAACCTTGTCGTCAGCGTGAGGAACCTGGTCCTCAGCCTGAGGAACCTTGTTCTCAGCGTGAGGAACCTTGTTTTCAGCGTTAAGGACCTTGTCCTCAGCGTAAGGAACCTTGTCCTCAGCGTGAGGACCTTTTCCGCAGCGTGAGGAACCTTGTCCTCAGCGTGAGGAACCTTGTCCTGAGCGTGAGGAACCTTGTCGTCAGCGTGAGGAACCTTGTTCCCAGTGTGAGGAACCTTCTCCTCAGCGTGAGGAACCTTGTCCTCAGCGTTAAGAACCTTGTCCTCAGCGAGAGGAACCTTGTCCGCAGCGTGAGGAACCTTGTCCTCAGCGTGAGGAACCTTGTCCTCAGCGTGAGGAACCTTGTCCTCAGTGGGAGGAACCTTATCCTAAGCGGGAAGAACCTTGTTCTCTGCGTAAGGAACCTTGCCCTCGGCGTGAGGAAGCTTGTCGTCAGCGTGAGGAACCTTGTCCTCAGCGTTAAGAACCTTTTCCTCAGCGTGAGGGACCTTGTGCTCAGCGTGAAGAACCTTGTCCGCAGCGTGAGGAACCTTGTGTTCAACGTGAGGAATCTTGTCCTCAGCGTGAGGAACCTTGTCCTCAGCGTGAGGAACCCTATCCGAGGCGTGAGGAGCCTTCTTTTCATCATGAGGAACCTTGTCTTCACAGTGAGAAACCTTGTCCTCAGCGGGTGGAGCCTTGTCCTCAGCGTGAGGAACCTTGACCTCAGCGTGAGGAACCTTGTCCTAAGCTCGTGGAACCTTGTCCTCAGCGTGAGGAACCTTGTCCTCAGCGTGAGGAACCTTATCCTAAGCGTGCAGAGCCTTGCTCTCTGCGTAAGGAACCTTGTAATCGGCTTGAGGAACCTTGTCCTCAGCGTGAGCAACCTTGTCCTCAGCGTTAAGAACCTTGTCCTCAGCGTGAGGAACCTTGTCCTCAGCGTGAGGAACCTTGTCTGCATCGTGAGGAACCTTGTCCTAAGCGTGAGGAACCTTGTCCTCAGCGTGAGGAACTTTTCCTAAGCGTGTGGAACCTTGTCCTCAGCGTAAGGAACCTTGTCCTCGGCGCGAGGAACCTTGTCCTCAGCGGGAGAAACCTTGTCTTCAGCGTGAGAAACTTTGTCCTCAGCGTGAGGAACCTTGTCCTCAGCGTTAGGAACCTTGTCTTCAACGTGAGGAAACTTGTCTTCAGCGTGAGGAACCTTGTCCTCAGCGTGAGGAACCTTGCCCTCAGCGTGAAAACCTTGTCCTCAGCGTGAGCAACGTTGTCCTCAGCGTGAGGAAGCTTGTTGTCAGCGTGATGAATCTTTTCCTCAGCGTGAGCAACCTTGTCCTCAGAGTGTGGAACCTTGTCCTAAGCGTGAGGAACCTTGTCTTCGGCGTGAGGAACCTTGTCCTCAGCGTGAGGAATCTTGTTCTCAGCGTGAGGAACCTTATCCTAAGCGTCAAGAACCTTGTTCTCTGCGTTAGGAACCTTGTCCTCGGCGTGCGGAAGCTTGTCGTCAGCGTGAGGAACCTTGTCCTCAGCGTGAAGAACCTTGTCCTCAGTGTGAGGAACTTTGTCCTCAGCGTTAAGGACCTTGTCCTCAGCGTAAGGAACCTTGTCCTCAGCGTGAGGACCCTTTTCCGCAGCGTGAGGAACCTTGTCCTCAGCGTGAGGAACCTTGTCCTCAACGTGAAGAACCTTGTCGTCAGCGTGAGGAACCTTGTTCCCTGCGTGAGGAACCTTCTCCTCAGCGTGAGGAACCTTGTCCTCAGCGTTAAGAACCTTGTCCTCAGCGAGAGGAACCTTGTTCGCAGCGTGAGGAACCTTGTCCTCAGCGTGAGGAACCTTGTCCTCAGCGTGAGGAACTTTGTCCTCAGCGGGAGGAACCTTATCCTAAGCGTAAGGAACCTTGCCCTCGGCCTGAGGAACCTTGTCGTCAGCGTGAGGAACCTTGTGTTCAACGTGAGGAATCTTGTCCTCAGCGTGAGGAACCTTGTCTTCAGCGTGAGGAACCCTATCCGAAGCGTGAGGAGCCTTCTTTTCATCGTCTGGAACCTTGTCTTCACAGCGAGAAACCTTGACCTCAGCGGGTGGAGCCTTGTCCTCAGCGTGAAGAACCTTGTCCTCAGCGTGTGGAACCTTGTCCTCAGCGTCAGGAAGCTTGTCCTCAGCGTGAGGCACGTTGTCCCTAGCGTGAGGAACCTTGTCTTCAACGTGTGGAAGCTTGTCCTCGGGGTGAGGAACCTTGCACTTGGCGTGGGGAAACTTGCACTCGACGTGAGGAACCTTGTCCTCAGCGTGAGGAACCTTGTCCTCAGCGTGATGAACATTGTCTTCAACGTGAGGAACCTTGTCCTCAGCGTGAGGAACCTTGTCCTCAGCGTGAGGAACCTTGTCTTCAGCGTGAGAAACATTGTCCTCAGCGCGAGGAACCTTCTCCTCAGCGTTAGGAACCTTGTCTTCAACGTGAGGAAACTTGTCCACAGCGTGAGGAACCTTGTCCTCGGCGTGAGGAACGTTGTCCTCGGATGTGAGGAACCTTGTCCTCAGCGTGAGGAACCTTCTCCTCAGCATGATGAACCTTGTGCTCAGTGTGAGGAACCTTGTCCTCAGCGAGAGGAACTTTGTCTTCAGCGTTAGGAACCTTGTCCTCAGAGTGAGGAATCTTGTCCTCAGCGCGAGGAACCTTGTGTTCAGGGTGAGAAACCTTGTCCTCAGCGTGAGGAACCTTGTCCTCAGCGTGAGGAACCTTGTCTTCAGCGCTAGGAACCTTGTCCTCAGCGTGAGGAACCTTGTCCTCAGCGTGAGGAGCCTTTTCTTCAACGTGAGGAACCTTGTGCTGAGCGTGAGGAACCTTTTCCTCAGCGTGAGGAACCTTGTACTCAGCGTGAGGAAATTTGTCCTCAGCGTGAGGAAGCTTCTCCTCCTCGTGAAGAACCTTGGCCTCAGCGTGAGGAACCTTGTCCTCAGCTTGAGGAACCTTGTCCTCAGCGTGAGGCACCTTGACCTCAGCGTGCGGAACCTTGTCTTCAACGTGAGGAACCTTGTCCTCAGCGTGAGGAACATTGTCCTCGGCGTCAGCAACCTTGTCTTCAGCGTTAGGAACCCTGTCCTCAGCGGGAGGAACCTTGTCTTCAACGTGAGGAACCTTGCCCTCAGCGTGAGAAACCTTATCCTCAGCGTGAGGGTCCTTGTCTTCAGCGTGATGAACCTTCTCCCCAGCGTGAGGAACGTTGTCCTCAGCGTGAGGAACCTTATACTCAGCGTGAGGAACGTTGTCGTCAGCATTAGGAAGCTTGTCCTCAGCGTGAGGAACATTGTCCTCGGCGTGAGGAACCTTGTCGTCAGCGTGAGGAACCTTTTCCTCAGCGTTAAGAACCTTTTCCTCAGCGTGAGGGACCTTGTTCTCAGCGTGAGGATCCTTGTTCGCAGCTTGAGGAACCTTGTCGTCAACGTGAGGAACCTTGTCCTCTGCGTGAGGAACCTTCTCCTCAGCGTGAGGAACCTTGTCCTCAGCGTTAAGAACCTTGTCCTCAGCGTGAGGAACCTTGTCCGCAGCGTGAGGAACCTTGTCCTCAGCGTGAGGAACCTTGTCCTCAGCATGAGGAACCTTATCCGAAGCGTGAGGAACCTTGTCCTTGGCGTGAGCAACGTTGTCCTCGGCGTGAGGAACATTGTCCTCAGCGTGTGGAACCTTGTCTTCAGCGTGAGAATCCTTGTCCTGAGCGTGAGGAATCTTCTCCTCAGCGTGAGGAGCCTTGTCCTCAGTGTGTGGAACCTTGTCGTCAGCGTGAGGAAGCTTGTCCTCAGCGTGAGGAACCTTGTCCTAAGCGTGAGGAACCTTGTCCTCGGCGTGAGGAACCTTGTCCTTCACCTAGGCCTGCTTTCTCTACCTTGAGCTGGACACATTTCAAGTCACAAAATGACTTTTGTAGGACTTCATTACACAGCGTGTAGTCTTTACCATTAGACAACATGCTCGTTTTGGAAGCCTATTGCAACTTATTCACCTACACCTTTTTTGTATAGCTTGTACAAATGAAAATCAACCATTTTCAAATCACAAAATGGCCCATGCAGGACTTGAACCACAACTGGTTGATTACGCAGCCTGCAGACTTTATCACTAGACCACTTCATCGCAACTTATTCACATTATTTTTTCTCTAGCTTCTCTAATTATAATTCAACCATTCTCCAATCCCAAAATGACTTCTGTATGACTTGAACCACAATGGGTCGTTCCAGAAAAGATCCACACTCCCCCCACGGAGAAAATTTCTGCCGTCCGGAGGGGGAGGGGAGACAAAATTGTTTCTGATAATAGTAAATGTATTAGGACATTCAAAGGGGGTAGGGGGGGGGGGGTTAACTTCCAATTTCCTCTGTGGGGGTGGTATGGATGTTTTCTGGAATGACCCAATGGTGTACCATTGTAATACACAGTCTGTAGTCCTTACCACTAGACCACTTACTCGTCTTTGAAAGCCTATCGTAACTTACTCACCTGATATTTTTTCTATAGCTTGTATTATTAATATTCGACACATTTCAAGTCACAAAATGACTTCTGTAGGACTTGAACCACAGCTGGTAGGTAGTCAATTTATCCCGGGCGTTCTGTGACATTGCATAGCCTGTAGTCTTTACAAGTAGCCATTTGCTCGTTGTTTGAAGCCTATCGCAAGCTTATGGACCTCCTTTTTTCTCTCTAGCTTGTGTAATTATATTCGACACATTTCAAGTCACAAAAACCACAATGGTACATTACACAGCATGTAGTCGTTAGCACTAGACCACTTGCTCGTTGTTTGAAGCCTAGCGCAAATTCTTCACCATATTTTTTTTCTCTAGCTTGTATAATTGATATACGTTGTTTGAAGCCTAGCGCAACTTATTCACCTTATTATTAGCAGTAATGTGGAATAGAGTGAATCAAGGTCAATTACCAGACTGCACGTAGGATAAAATAGACATTTAATAATTTATTCTTAATTATAAAACAATTACATTCATTTTTCCTACTTATATACATGTCGGATGTAGTAGATATTTGTAAAGTTTATTTGACTGACTACTGGATTATTCCTGCTGTTTTTAAAGTTTGACTTTCATGTGTATTCAGTTCATTGTTGAATGAGGGGAATGAAGGATGTCCTGAGAAAGCCCGAAGAAACTCGAGAAGATAGTTCTAAAATAAATTGAAGAAACCAACTTAACTTCTTTGATAAATATTATTAGTATTTTTGCACAGGTGAATATAACAAATCCTACAAATGGTCAAATTTGACGTATTAAGCTGTTACATTCACCCACAGGTGAATGTAACAGAACCATATCAGTGAACAGAACCAAAATTTGCAAAATGGCGGTTAGCCGTTTTGTGGAAGTTACCGCATGATAAAGAAATAAGCATAAATTAGAATAAATTCAGTCCCACAAAACACTTGTGTAAAAATATGCATGGCGATTAGGGACCGAAGCATTAATAATTACGAATTATGATTAATTGTTATTTAACAATTATTCGCCTAAGGCGAGGTGTATATCGGGGAAAGTTCACCGAGACGAAGTCGAGGTGAATATTCCCCGATAATCACCGAGCTTGAGGCGAATAATTGTTCAAGTTGTTTTAGTATGAATTTTGAAAAGTATTTTTCCCTGTACGCAATTCTAATTTCACCTAACATTGCAAAAACCTCTTTTTTCTTGGAATCCCTTGGGATTAGATGAACACCATTTCTTATCCATTGAACTATATTGGGAAACTGGAATGATAGGTCAGGGGGGGGATTGAAGCCGTCCTTAAAAAAGCTCAGGATAATGAACAATACCTGGGGCCGGTTGTACCAAGGCCGGATAGCGCTATCCACCGGATACTGATTTTTTCAAGCTTTGTTAAATCAGTCGTTGACTGGTATAACTCATATTAAAGTTTAGTATAATTTATAAGTTAAATGTCTTTTTATACTTCTTGTGTCGTCTATATCCGTAGTTTCATAGTTTTTCAAGCATTTTACAAAAGTTGAAAAATCACTGTCCGGTGGATAGCGCTATCCAACCTTCGTACAACCGGCCCCTGGAGGTTAGAACAAAATAAGTTTTGGGACTGTCAAAATGTTTTATAGTGTATTTTTTTAGTTGAAGAGCGAAGTTTCCTTCGGTACGTCCAAATTTTCGTTATGTTTTTCAAAATACAACATTAAAACCTTTTGCTTTTCCTCACTTTTTGCTGCAGATAGATGTAAAATAAAACAGTCGGAACTAATCGGAAAACCAGGTTTGAATCCCAATCATTGTAGTATTCCCATGGAAAAAAGTGTTTTCCTTGTAAATTTTTGTTGAAAAACAAACTTTTGACTGAAAATTTTTATCACTCCTCGAAACTCCTTAGTCCTTTTGAAAGCTGATTACGCGCGCGTCGGCTTCAACCAATCATAGGCCTTTATCATAGGAGTTAGCATTCCAGTTTACTTCTATAGTTCAATGGTCTTATCCAATTTATGTGCACGAAATATTTTCGCGCTTGTCTTAACTTAACGCTTGTCTTGAAGAGCATGAAGCATGCAGTGTTTCCATTCCACTTCTGAACCATCCACAGAGAAATGAAAAACTAGTTTCATATTTTGTTGTACCCTGCAGTGTCAGAATAATATGAAACTAGTTTTTCGTATTTTTGAGGACGGTTCTGAAGTAGATTTGAAACAGTATAATACACGAGAGTTCCTCAGACGACAATGTTACGAATGCGTGCGTGTCACAGGCACTACATGTAAACTATTGTAGACTTATATTGAAGTGTTTACCTGGATATCCATACTGTATATAGGATCTTCCAAAATATCGGGGTCATCCTCCGGTTCATCGGCAGGAAAATCAAATAAACTGTCAAACCCTGTGATGAAGGTACGATATTTAATATTGAAACTTGTTCTAGATAAACATGCATGTATGTTGCAAGGTTTAAAGTTAGAAAACGTCAAATGATAAAAATTAGTATGGTATTTATACAGTGTGTCTAAAAAAAAAGTGAACCCTTTCAAATTCAAATCAGCTATAAGGTATTGTAGTAATTTGACAGTTCTAATTGCTTTGAATTAATGGTTGGGTAAGAACACAAGGAATACTGTATTTCTTTTAAATTTTCTAATTTTTATTTCTTTGAGTTTTGTTCCATGAGTACAAGACCTTGTGTTCTTACCCAATCATTACTTCAAAGCAATTAGAGCTGTCAATTTACTACAACACGTTATATAGCTAATTTGAAAGGGTTCACTTTTTTATACATGCACACTGTATAATTAATTAAACAGCTAGTTTCTCATTCAAGAGATTAGCAAACAATTCAACAGCAAAAAGTCAGATCCAGTGAAATAAGAAATCTGGTCTATCCTAGGGATGGTCTATCCTAGGGTGCTTTCCATTTAATGGCCTGACCGGTCAGATCGCAATTTTTGTCTCTGTATCACTGGAAACATCTAGTCTATTGTTTTCATATTTCTAGCGAAAATGGACCTCATTCTAATTTTATCAAAGTTTTCCGGTCAGATAGGTCCAAAGCCCAAACGTTTTGTGTTTCATTCAACAATTAAATCATAAGTGCATTATGATGTACAAAATTTTTAATGACTTAGCTCCAGCATATCTCAAAAAACACTTTTCTTTATAGCTCTGACACGAACAAATATTCTCTGCGGAGTAATTACATATTATTGACTAAACCGAAAACTGAATTTATGAAAAAAAAAGTTATTTGCTAGAGCTAAACTATGGAATGGTCTACCAGCTGATTTGAAACTTTACAGCAACGTTGCCGTCTTTCAAAAGGGGCTTGACAAGCCATAATTTGATAAACATCTCAGTTTCAAATTATTGTCGATTTCAGGTAACTTTTCAACACGCTAGTTTCTCATTCAAGAGATTAGCAAACAATTCAACAGCAAAAAGTCAGATCCAGTGAAATAAGAAATCTGGTCTATCCTAGGGATGGTCTATCCTAGGGTGCTTTCCATTTAATGGCCTGACCGGTCAGATCGCAATTTTTGTCTCTGTATCACTGGAAACATCTAGTCTATTGTTTTCATATTTCTAGCGAAAATGGACCTCATTCTAATTTTATCAAAGTTTTCGGGTCAGATAGGTCCAAAGCCCAAACGTTTTGTGTTTCATTCAACAATTAAATCATAAGTGCATTATGATGTACAAAATTTTTAATGACTTAGCTCCAGCATATCTCAAAAAACACTTTTCTTATAGCTCTGACACGAACAAATATTCTCTGCGGAGTAATTACATATTATTGACTAAACCAAAAACTGAATTTATGAAAAAAAAATTTATCTGCTACAGCTAAACTATGGAATGGTCTACCAGCTGATTTGAAACTTTACAGCAACCTTGCCGTCTTTCAAAAGGGGCTTGACAAGCCATAATTTGATAAACATCTCAGTTTCAAATTATTGTCGATTTCAGGTAACTTTTCAACACGCTGTTCCCAAGTTCGTTGCGAACTTGCCACGTTGTCAAGTTCGGACGCTGGGCGTGAACTTTGCAACGAAGTTCGCAACTTCATTTCAAAGTTCAAACTTTGATTGTAAACAAATGTTCACAGTTGGAGTTGAAATTACTCTATAAGGCCCTATGCACATATTACTGCAATAACATATTGGTCCAGTGGTCTCCCAAGACGAAATAGCCTTTTTAAATAAATTTATAAATGAAATTTTTACATTTGTTTACAATCGAAGTTCGAACTTTGAAATGAACTTGCGAACTTCGTTGCGAAGTTCACGCCCAACTTCCGAATTTGGAAACGTAATTGGCAAGTTGACGATAAACTTGGGAACCGCGCTTTGAAAAGTAATCTGAATCGACAATAATTCAAGTTTTTCTTATTATTTGTAAATATGTAAATATTCTTATTTTCTATATTCGGCTCTTAAGAATAGTAAATTGATTAAGACACTGAATTCAAATAAATTTTGAAAAAGAAGAAGTTGTTTGTCTTGCTAGTCTCGGTCGTAAATTCTGGGTCGCATCGTGACATGGATATCTATATTCTTTTGACGGCCTCACTTTTGCAATATGCCAAAACGAATTTTTGTACTGTGGGTACATGCTAACACCACATGAAGGTTTAAATCAAATATACCAAATGTTTTGGCCTTTAATGGCTTATCTTGAATCGATAGTGGATGGGTTTTTGTAGACGGAATTTTCGAACATAAATTTCTATACACTTTGTAGACCTAACCAGCAGTTGCGGAAAATACAATTACAGGCCCTCTGACAGGAATCGAACCTGCGGTCCTGATTAATCCAGGATCGGTTATATTCTTAAAGTAAATTCAATTATCTTACCCGGAAAATCTGCAGCTGGAGCAAAAACGGATCCAAGTAAATTTTTCATAGCTCCACCGGCGCTCATGTCTTCTTCGTCATCCCATTCCTCATCGTCCTAGTGAAGAATTTCGGAGAATATAATCATCCCCGCCGGATATTCGTGGGGCAATTTATCACCAGCCATGGATACTCGTGATCCAGGCGGGGTCGGGGTGAGAAGGGGCAATTTATGACTAGCTATATGCTTTGCTTTAATAACAATTACCTTTAAAACCCTAAAATCCTGATAGGCTATTATTTAAACACATATATGCATCAAATGTGAGCCGTAAAGTATTCACGAAATTTGAGAGTGTAGAAAAACTGAGATTTGGAGTAACACAAGGACGGGATCCGAAGCCCATGAATAATTATTCCCATACAGGTGTGACTTTCCAGACATTGTACTATCGGAACTAAATACATTGTATGTTGATACAAATAGGGCTGATTCATGTATTTATTTCCATTCAGCTTCGTTTTCATGATCATACGTGTGGCCCTTAAAGTATAAACAGTACTAACGTCACCAACAACGAGAAAAAGCTCAAAAGCAAAGGTATCAATTCTGCAACCACCATTTCGGCACCAAAATCGCAATACCATGTCAAGCACAATTTCACGTGTACCTCAACTACTGCATCTCATGCAGTAGATGTAGCACACTTTATTTTGTGGAAACTGCAAGACCGTTAAGGACAAGGATTGGTGAGCGCCGGCGTGAAGACTTTGGCAATGATGCTAACCAGCCTGTTGCCAGGGATTTTAATCGTTGCAATCACGCTGGTTCAGATGTGAAAATTCGAGCACTGTCGCACTTCTGGAAGCAAAGAGAGCCGCAAAAACAAGAAATGCGCCTCATTTCCAATTATTAATGAACGTTTTACCTATGTTTAGCTTTATCTGCCTTTGCCTATCAAAAGCAGACATTGACAGTATCTTATTCTGTACTTGTTTTATATATTATTTTACAAATCTTATGGTTCCAGTACACCATTGTCCATGAATTTCAGCTTCAATGATCCCGTATCCCTATGAATTTTCCATTAAATATCCTGTATCCCGATACCCCTAATAGAGCCTGTATAGTGCAGTTGGCGAATCTTGCCGTATTTATCAAATCACTCACTTCATCCGAACCTTCTTCAACATCATCACTGTTCGGATATAAATTTGACAATTCATCCACAATCAGTTTATAAAATTTTAACGGTGCTTGGATTTGCGTCCACTTTTCAGGTTCTGCAAAAAAACACAAAAACGTTAGAAAAAAAGAAAGAAAGAAAAACGTCCAAATAAAGAAAAACGTCCAAATAAACACAACTTGTCGCGTGACCAGGGAAAACAGTGGAACAGCTCAAATAACATTAAATATTCCCCGTGCAAATACATTAACATATCAAAACAGTTTTAATTGCAGATCTTCTAGGACATTTAACTGTTTACCATCGGATTTACGTCAACCAAATCTCTCAATTAATCAACTTAAATGTAATCTCTTTAAACACTATTAGAAAATTTCTGAAGAAATTTGTGACATTGGTGTGCCACAAACTATCAAAACAATCTGTGTTAAATGTCATTCATGTCGTCCCTTGTCTACTCTTTCTGTTAAATCGTGTTGTTTTAAATAATTATCACTTATATATATGTATTCTGTATAATAGTTAAGGTTACCCGTAAAGGAGTGTTCAGCTCTGTGGGTATAACCTGTCATTTATCTTGATTGTCAAATAAAATAAAATAAACTCACTGAATAAAAAGCCTAAAGGTCCAGATACACCGGACGCGATTCGACAACGCGACGCGATGTTTTAATTTTGAAAGTTAATAAAACAGCAAATGAGAGCAAAATTTTGAAGGATATGTAGAACAAATAACTCAAAATGTTATAGCGCTTCTAAATATTTGGAAAATTCAAACTAGGATCAAAGTTATCGGTCAGTGAAAATTGAAAAATCGCGTCGCGTTGTCGAATCGCGTCCGGAGTGTATATGGACTTTAAAATGAGTAAAATTGCAAAGATTGGTCGCGAAATGTTGTAAAACACGAAAAAATATAGCCCTGTGAAATTAGCAAATCTTGAGTATTTTAGTATTACATGCGGGATTACTTTCGGCTCAAAAGTGGCGCATTTTTCCGCGCATAATAAAATACTCAAGATTTGCTAATTTCACAGGGCTATATTTTCTGTATTTTACAACATTTTGCAACCAAATTTGCTATAATGATAGATTTCGTCCTTCTTGTCTGGATCAAAATTTAGTGTATAGTTGGAATCATCTATTGAAAAAGTTCCTCAATCTTCTTTGGTAACAAGATCCCAACTTTTTCCAGGATTGCAATGGATGATGTTCGACCAACATGCTTCAGGGGCTCGTTTGAACAGGCCTTCAGGTGGAGTTACACGCGCAACAAAATTGCTGCAACTTGCAACGAAATCTGATTTCAACGCATGTTAATTGAAAATGTTTACACATAAATTACAAATCACAAGGCAACATGTGCCGACATTTCTACTTAACATGCGTTGAAATCAGATTTTGTTGCAAGTTGCAGCAATTTTGTTGCTCGTGTAACTCCAGCTTTAGTATGCATATAAACTGGAAGTAGTAGAAAAAGAGTTCTTGCCCCTCCTCTTTTTCGTAACGTAAAATGACCCCTTTACACCCATCTTACTCCTTATCCCCCCTTCCCCAATGTTCACAGGACAAGCCGTTAGGTTCAGTAATGAATAAATGGAAATACACGGCAAGAAGGAAACAACTAAACTGTAGTTTGGTCTGTCCATAAAGGCAATTTTTATTTTAAACTTACGTTTTGCAGCTTTCGATCTGGTTCTAATGCCTGTGGGAAAAATACATTGAGTAAATATCTATTGGATTCAATAAATAGGAAAGAAAATGAGGGATGACTACCGAGTAATAACTCGTATTATAAGACGCTAGTGACTTTCTTCACCCCAATGCATGGGTGATAACGTCATCATTGCGACTTTAGATCACCCCTGACGAAGACACTAGAGTGAAGAGTCGAAATGTTGGCTTGTAAATGTTTGTTTGGAGATTGCACTACTGTATTTAAACCAGAGTAGCGAGCAAAATAACGTCTGAAATAAACAAGTATAAAATTATATACAATACCAGTTTCATGATCCACACGTCTCTCTCCATTCACGATGATATCATTAAGTCTCCTATCTCCATTATTTATTGTATGTTCCAGTAATTTACACATTGAAAGTATCCTAGGTATAGAACGAGAAGAATGTAAACATGTACAGTATAGTCAATATCACAACAGATCATTTTTACTAGGTGATCATGTGACAAATTCTAAAAATCCATACTATAAAGCTACGATATTGGCATTTTCACATGTTTACTACATCGCTACTACGCGGGTGCAAGCTAAGAAACGATTTTGGGTTGACAATATTTCTCCTTAAGTTACAGAGTTTTTAAAATGCACCATTTTCAGAGGCTAACCTCAATAAAATTCAAAACATTTGGCTTCATCTGAGCACTTTCCCCTGAGCTACCAACATGGAAGCGAAACCAATATAAGGGAGAGTTTTAGCCATGATGTTTAGATTCTTTTTACGGTTCGATTAGGCGCTACCTCTTAACCTTGACCAAGCATTTTAAAACCATGTTGTACATATCAATAATATATTAACAATAATATGTTTCAAAAATTAATAGAGAGGTTCAGATTTGACTTCCACTACTGTTACCTCTCACTGGCTTAGTACGCATCTGATTGGTTAATCGGATATATCAAACGGATCTGATTGGTTAATCGGATATATCAAACGCATCTGATTGGTTAATCGGATATATCAAAAGCATCTGATTGGTTATGGTGGTAGCGGCAGTGGAAGTCAAATCTCAACCTCTATAATTACGAACCTCTATAAATTACGAATTATTAAGACGGTTTGCAATATGTACAGTACCATATATATAAATTGTACGTAGATTTCTATTTTTTTTTTTGCTTTCAAGAGTAACATGTTGCTGAGATCTGGCTTTGGTAGAATTGACATGGCTTGACGTTTTATGCACAGGAGTGAAGATTTATGAACAGCCATTCAACAAGTGCAAATTGGGCCTCAACTGGCATTTCTATATAGGAATGCCCAGAGGGCAAATGTTGATGGATGTATACCAGTATGAAGTAACTGTAAGAAGAGAGATACGTCACACCAACCTAACTTTAGAATCGTAGGTGCCGTAGAATTCCTGTTGTCTCGTGCACCATATATTGACAACGAAATCCAGAGCAGATTTCCCAGAAGGATCGGGTACGTTTGAAAGGAAGTTAAGAGTGTCTTGAAGTCGATAGTACATTAGGTTGATGAACACCATCATTAAAGACTAGTAAAAAGAAAGAACAGAAATGAAAGGTGGAATAGCACGAAACTGCGACGATATATTTATTTTCGTATTTAACTATACCATATAAAAAAAATTATGATGTACTCTTTGGAATAGTGCGTGTATAAAAGGATTTAAATGGTCGATATCTCATGTAGCCTTACCTGAATTACAGTTAGTGTATCAGATTGTTGTAATTTACTAAGTGTTTCTCGCAACATAACGTCCAATTTATCTCCCAAATTCTGTCCCGCCTAAGATGAAAAGTGATTATGTGTACACATTAAGGCTCTGGCGTGGATATAGGCTCAATACTAACAACCATACGGGAACAAGGATAGTCCTGCCCAGTACCCATTCGAAGGATAGGATGACTAATTATTTAATAGGTATAATAATATAAAGCCATGTCAACGAGGACAACAGTTAATGAGAGCTCCAATAATAAAATTTGAACCAGCCAATGTAGAGAGTTCATGCACTATCGATGAGAGTTGGCGGTCAAACACAAAGGAGAATAGACCTTATGCATAATGACGTCACAAGGCTTGATTCCCGCAAGGAATGCTGGTCTTAGTAGTCATCGCCCGGGAAAATTTAACAATTCTAAATGGCCACTATCGAAATTTTCCCGGGCGATGACTACTACAGTAAGACCAGCATTTCTTGCGGGTATCAAGCCTTGTGACGTCATTATGCATAAGGTCTATTCTCCTTTGTGTTTGACCGCCAACTCTCATCGATTTTGCATGAACTCTCTACATTGGCTGGTTCAAATTTTAATAAGAGTGGATGAGAGTTTTTGCTCGTTTGCCCAGTAATATATCCATCCAAACCTCATGCATTAACTCGAATTACGAGGACTTATGCAGCAACAAAGGAGGAGGGCGGGCGGGATTGCCAACCTAAATTCACACCCAAAAAAATTTGTATCGTGTTTGCCATACTCCATGTTGAAACAAATTGTTGAAAGGTTTTGTAGGTGGAAATTTTGAGTGCAAATTTTATGCATTTATTTGAATTATTGTGAACTTGCGGTTAGGGTTCGAGAAGTTGGTTAGAGCGATGGACCTCAGTTCGTTAGAGCCACTTCAGAGTTCTTAACCGGAATCGCAGGGCCGCAGGTTCAATTCCTGCCAGAGGGCCTATATATATATATATATATATATATATATATATATATATATATATATATATATATATATATATATATATATATATATATATATATATATTTAAAATAATCATTAAAAATTCATAAACCTTGTGGCAAATCATGTTAGCCATAATATGTCACGTGGAGTGACTTTATATCTGATAAAGTCATCTTCATTAGTATTCTTTATATAATTCTTCATCCTAATTAGTATGATTATATAATTGTTCATCCTAATTAGTATTCTTTTGTAGTCGTATTTTAAGCTATAAAAAACACTCCTTCTCGTGTTTTAAATACTATATATATATATATATATATATATATATATATATATATATATATATATATATATATATATATATATATATATATATATATATATATATATAGTATAACTATATATATATATCTAGTATAACTATATATATATATATAGTTATATATATA